>JAUMHM010021068.1:0-16804 GCA_032362435.1 Melikaiella ostensackeni
CTTCTCCTCCTAAACATCCCGTACCCAAATTTACCATACAAATTCCTTAATCCCCAGTAGTAAAATGAGACCAGAACCGAAGGAGTTATGCTCACCCCGAAAGGGATTTGGCTTAATGGTATAATGATAACAACAATAGTAATATCAATAATAATAATAATAAAGTTATGAGTGTTTTGAATTTCAAGCGGCAATCTTAACGCTGCCCGGTGCACGTGCCTCCTCGGATACGAATGTGTTACAGCGGACGATATGAACGTCAAGTCGGACACCAGAACAAATAATAGCAACCATTTGTAGTTCTCTTCCAAAATATACTATAAATAAAGTTAAGAACCAGTGGATGGATTATTTTTCAGAATAGCTGCAAAAGTATTATCATTAAGATAGGTTTACTTTAGCCACTACCCTATTAATTTGAGATAGAATCTCAAAGTTAATCGAGGTAGAAAAAGAAATAGGCATGAAGAGTTATGGACTGAAAATAGGAAAAATTCTTCCAGAAATCAGGTATGATCGGAAACCGTTAATACAAATTTTAAATAAACTTTTATCATAAATGTAATATTTTTAAACTATTTTTTATTCTCGATTTCTTAAATAATTCTTTTATTGAATCATTTATCGATAGCCTAATGTAATTATTTTAATTTTTTAATGAAGAAGTTCATAGCATTATTTGTTATTATTGTAGGGAAAAGAATTTATTACAAAGTCTCAAACTATGAAAGAAGGTGTCAAAGGTATTATAATTCCAGAGAGATGTTTCAAACCTATTGAATCATGCTGTGGAGAAAAATATTACAAAAATTTTTAAATCTTTAGCAAGAAAAAGTACATAAAAACTTTTGGGATCTGGGAAAGCATAATGAACAAAATTTGCTTCCCAATGGAATATTAAAATGAAATGATTCTATCGAAACGAATGCAGGTGAAAAAGTGAGACGGATGATTAAATGGATTTATTTATTTCCTAATGACAAAGAAAATTAATCTAAAATATTCTGAAAATCCTTCATTAAATCAGGCGAAATGCGAGATCTAAAAAGCTTCCAAATCAGTAAAGAGTTCGTTTGAAATTTTTTGCCCAATGGAGTGGATGTTTATGACAATTGCGAATTGCAAAATCCAACCTCTTTTTTTCTTTAAGCCTACGCTTGAACTAGAAAATTTTTTGAAAAGTCCTTCACCTTGAATTGGATTAAAGCGGCCAAAGCAAAGGATGTAAGAAAATCTTCATAATTATTTAAGCGCTTAAGGAAAAGAGTTTTTCGAAAACTATTTTTTAAAAATAACAACTCAGAGTCTAGATGCCGAAGAAACTGAAGAGAGTGACGAAAATGATTAAAAGTAGTTTTTAATAAAGTATTATTTTAATAATTTATTGTTCAAAATGTCTAGTAAATAAATAATTTTAATGATGATATGTTAAGTATTATTTTGGTATCCGACTTGACCTTCATATCATCCGCTGCAACACGTTCGTAGCCGAGGAGGCACGTGCATCGGGCAGTGTTAAGATTTCCACTTGAAATTTAAAACATTCATTATTTTTTAATCATTGATCCGATTGAGCTAAAACTTTGCAGAAGAGTTCTTTGAACCTTAGTCAACAACTTTCTTACTGGAAGTTTGCTGTTGTTTGAAATCTGCTCGATAAATAAAGCTCTTGAAGGTTGGAATTCATAATTTTTTCAAAGTCTCAAAAAAATAACAACTTTTTCCTTGATTAAAAGATTTACGTTTTCCTTTCTTAAGTAGTTTCAGAAGGCTCAGACACGTAATGAATTAATGATAATTAAATCGAAAAATTCTGAGAATTGGCTAAGTTAGCGCGAGTTGAAGTGAAAAATGATTGAAATTTTTTGTTTTCGAAAAAACTACTTCTTACCAATTATTTCAGAAACAACAAACCCTAGAAATGTTTGCAATAGGGAAGAAGATGCGCCTTGAAATTCTCTATGAGCATCAGTCCTTAAAATTAAAATTCAAACAATTTTTAAAATTGGCTTTCAGGACGATACTTCTTAGGCTGAATCTACGCGTATCCCCTTTTGATCGCGAGAGGTTCAAATACTGAACCGTTTACATACTATATCGGCCAACAAACCCTGAAAAATTTTTTAAATGTGAGATTTTCTTCTCTTTATTATTATTTTCTGGTCGGCTTATCGTTTGATTCATATCCTGACACGAGGGGCGATTCACTCCGAAATCGAACGTTTCGAATGTTAGAATTTTTCGTGAAGTCCTAACGAAATCACGCAATGCTATGAAAAGTATAGACTTGTAACCTTGAAGTCGTAGTAGTCATGATGAAGTCAGTGAAACTATGTTTAAAGTCGTAAGCATAAAAAAAGAGCCGTCATTAATTGTATCGAGTCAGCAAAGATGAATAGAGCATCGTGCGAAGACAGTACGAAGTCAGAACAAAGTCTGGCGAAGTCAGACGAAATCAGCGCGTCCGCTGAAGAAATAAATATAATTACACTTAAAAATATTAATATTATTCAATAAATAAAAATAATAAATTCGATAGAAGTCACATGACATTGCTAAAATAAGGTTACATTGATTTCAGTGGACTTCGGAGTAAATAGCCCCTCGTCCTGACAACGTTGAACTGATATGTGGGAAACTTCATACCGAAGTAAAAAATGAATGAATTAAACAACTTAGATAGTTTGCTCAAAATTTAATCGGATTAAATGAAACTATATGCTTTAATGTAAAGCTGGTCGAGATATCCGGACTTTGGGATCTTTACCATATTTGATAAGGGCTTCATGCTTATTCTTGAAGATCTTGTATTATTTTCACAAAATTTTTCAAAATTATATTTTCAAAATTGCACAATACATTTTTTATATATCCTTTTTTTATGCTCTAAATTTATTTATCAGCGGGATTTTTAAATTCCGGAAATTATTTATCATTTAAAAAATATTTAATAAGCTAAGTTTAGAAAATTTAACAGAACTGTTTGGGATTCAAATTTCAATAGTCGTATGAAGAAAAAAAAACGAACCATATTTGAACCACTGATTTAATTCCTTTGCCCTTAAGAGCTACCTTAAAAAAATAAGAAATTTAATTCTAAATTCAGATTCAGTATACATAAATTAATTGTAGAAACTGGGGTTAAATTCTATTTCTGTTCGTATTTTTTAGATTTTTAATAATGATCTCGTTTTACATGATATCACTGATTCCTTAAATTTTTATTTTATTTAACTGATAAATAAGAACTTATAGGAGGCGTATCATTTTTATGAAATTTGGACGATTTTCTTATTTTCAAATATTAAGGAATTGTCAAAAATTATTGTTGAAAAATTTATACTGTTGTGTTATAAATATTTACCGAAGAAGTGAAAAGTGTTTTGTGTAACATTCGCGATTTAATAACAGCAGGTTTAAGGAATATTTTTATAACAAATGCATGATTTCAGACACGACTAGAACACAGACATGGTTTCTGCTTGTATTACATTTTCAGTGAAAGAATTTTCTAAATTTTTAGATACTATAAATTACAGGAAGTTTTGGAAACTTTCAACTTTTACATAAATTTCCAAAATTTTCAATTTATATTATTGTTAGGGTTGAGACCAAAAGAGTCCCTGACGCTTGGGTAAACCCGTTGCGTCCCCTTGTAGGCCTATGCATGACCCCAAAGCCCTCTCCATAGGGAGAGGACCGCACCCACGTCCTTGGCCGATATATCTGACTCACTGATGCAGTTACTGCTCGTGAGTGCCAGACAGGGACAGCGTGACCGACTGTGCAGACGGTGTTTCTGCACAGGGTGGCAAGATTTTATGGGCGGCAATTCGTCGGTTTGTCACAAGTAAAATAGGTATTTGAATATTTTCTATAAGCTGAATACAGGAAAATAATACGTTTGTGCCAAAAAAAGTAAAATTTTACTTGAATCAAATATTTAATAAATTCCTGTAATAGTTCAAGTTTAATACAATGGTGCATATCTGTCGAATGACTGATAGCATTAAATATTCTTCCAAGTTCTATTTCCATGTATTCAAACTCGATGTTAAGCTGATGATATCTCAGTTGTCGTTTCATATCGCCAAACGTTAAATGTAAAGTGGGTGATAGTAGGTGTTTAATAAACACCGCCGGTCTATCGGTGTTTGTAAACATCTATCACTCAGAATAAGCTTGAGATTCATTTCGGCAGTAATATAGTTCAGTTCCTTACAAACAGCGAAAGAGTTCTCACCGGTAACTGTAAAAATAAATTGAGTTCGGCATTAATTATTAAATATTAATCGACGTGGGAAATCTTTCATCATGCTACAAGACAAACGTATACGGCTTTCTGGTGCCGAGTATCGCAAAAAAAGAGCGGAAGAAGAGGCAAAATTTGAAAAAGAAGGTGGTTTTTTGGATGAGTATTTGAAAACTATAGTAATGTTGTTGGTAATAATACAAAAATTTCATTACCGTCGACTTCAACTTGTGCAGACAAACATTTGGAAAGCAGGGTACGTAATGAATCATTAAATAGCGATGCAGCTTTATCAGTAACAAAAGTCGAAATAGCAGAAGAAACAGTCGCGATTTCAAATTCGAATTTCAATACTACCAGAAAGGAGATTCCTTCAGATCGTTCAATGTGGCTACTCGAAATAAACGATGATATAAGAATACGCATATTCAAATAAGGACCAGAATGTATACACGAAAAAGATAATGCGGGGAGGGGTGGATTCCCGAAAGATAATAACAGACGTCATGTCAATAAATCATATTATCAGAGGCGTATGGTCAATCGGGAAGTGATTTCAATATCATAGCTCGTCTACTTGAAAAGTGCAGATGCGGTATTTTGTTCTTGTTGCAAACTTTTTACAACCATTCAAAATACTTTAACTTTGGGAGGCTGCAATGATTGGATTGATACCGGTGAAAGACTTAGCTCTCACGAAAGGAGCAGATCACATTTAAGTGCACATAAACAGTGGAATGAGTTAGCATTGAGTGTAAGGGTGAAAAAAACAATCGATGCTAATCATCAACGCATGTTGAATGATGAAACTCGACATTTGAAAAATGTTTTAGAGCGAATTTAAGTAATAATATATTTTTGGCACAGCAGTCTTCGGCATTCAGAGGAACGTGGGACAAATTACGTGTTCACAATAATGGAAGTTTTCTAAAACTAGTTGACCTCATTTTAAAATTTGATACTATTATATCGAATAAAATTGAGCGGAACATATTAAATACTGTGAAAAATTCCAAATATTATAGTATAATTGTTGACTGTACTTCAGATGTCAAGTCACGTTGAGCAAATGACTATTATAATACGTTGCGGGAATGTTACGAGGAGTCCTGTAGAAGTTCGGGAACATTTTCTTGGATATGTACCAGTAACTAGCTCTACAGGTGCAGCACTTATTGAAGTTATACTAGATGAACTCGAAAGAAATAGTTTGTCTATTGAAAATTTAAGGGGACAAGGATACAATAACGGTTCGAATATGAAAGGCAAGCATGTTGGAGTTCAACAACGTATTAGAGAAATAAATGCAGTTCCATGCAGTTGCCATTCACTTGACTTGGTTGTTGACGACGCAGAAAAGTCATCGAGAGAAGCGGTCTCATATTTTGATATTATTCAAAAACTTCACGTGTTTTTCTCAGCATCACATTTGAGATGGGATGTTTTATAAAAGCATATACCTTCTTTAACAGTGAAACCCTTGAAGTACGACGAGATGGGAAAGTCGAATTGATGCAGTTCGTCCAATAAGATATCAAATAGGCGAGGTATTGATGCTCTACTGGATACCTCAAGCAATAAATCTTTTGATGCAATGGCAAGATATGAGGCTGAGTGCTTAGCATCGAGTATTTTTGATTTTAAATTATTGTGCTGTTTAATAACCTGGCATAATATTTTGTATCACATAAATGTTGCTGGTAAAGTCCTTCAAAGTGTTGATATGGATTTATTAAGCGCTATCAATAAACTAAAAAGAGTTCTAAATTACTTGGAATCGTATAGGAATAACGAGGGATTTGCGATTGCGATGACTGATGCTAAGAAGCTTGCAGAAATACTAGGTGTTCATTTTAATTTTAAAACCGCACAAAATATTCGACCACGGCGTCAGAAAAAAATTTGATTATGAGTCAGAGGATCAAGCTGCACAGGATCCAAAAATAAGATTCAAAGTAGAGTTTTTCCGAACTTGAGACGTATCAATAACTTCTATAAAAGAGCGATTTGATCAATTGAAAGCACATAATTTACAGTTTCCTTTTCTGTATGACATCAGTGAGTTGAAATACATGTCACCAACTGCTCTACAGGATAAATGCAAAAATTTTGAAACTATTTAACCTCTCCAAGATTTAAAAGACATTGATGCTCAACAACTATTAGACGAACTACAAGTTTCATCACATTCAATTGATAAAACGATATCAACGATACCTTTGATTGTGTTAAAGCACGTGGTTTAAATCTAAAACGACTGCTTTCCCAACGCCGCAATTGCTCTTAGAATACTACTTACACTTACGTTTAGCGGGGCTAGTGGCAAACGCAGTTTTTCAAAATTGAAATCAGTTATAACCTACTTAAGGTCTACGATGAGCGAAATGCGTTTAGTAGACTTTCGATCGAAGCAGTGATTTCGATTGATCACAAACTCGGTGAAACTTTGTCTACAAAGAATTCGTACGTGAGTTTGCTGTAATTGAAGCGCAAAAAGTCCATTTCTATTGACATTTCGCTTGATGCATAGGACTTTGACTTCACGAAATCACCAATGTTTCTAGGTATGTTATGTGTACTAAAAATCGCGCCAAAATGTCCGGCAACCATCACGTTGATTCTGGTTGATGCTATGAAGCAAATACTAGTATTATTAATAATGATAAATGGGAGATTATATTGACCGTTAATCAAAATTGTCTATGGTGATCGTTGTCAGTTTGGCATTAGGGCCCAGTAAGTTAAAAACATTATTGAATTGTTTCAGACGTTTCGGCAAGCAACCAGTTGTATTTTTTACCAGATAAAAAGAAATTTTTATCATGAGAGATGAATTTTCAAACAAAATAGACGAGCTTCATCAAAAGTGTTGAATTTCCAACCAAGGAAGAATTTTGAGTCAAAAAAGATAAAAATTTCAACTAATTTGTTGAATATTTAACCCAAAAAGACAAATTTCTGACAAAATAGTTGAATCTAATCAAAACAAATTAATTTTCAACCAAACAGTTGCATTTTTGACCATAAAGGATTAATTTTCTACCAAAATAGTTGAATTTTCAACCTAAGAAGACGAATTTCCGAAAAAGAGTTGAAGTTTCAACAAATAAGGACGACTTTTTAACAAACTTGTGGAATCGTCAACAGAAGAATTAAAGTTATAACCAAATAGTTAAATTTTCAACCAAGAATATTAATTTATTTGTTCTTCATTGACAAATTACTAAATTTGTTTTTGATTCGAAATAAAAAAAAAATTATTTACTTAAGGCTCTATCGGCCCTAAGGAATACATTCTCATCATAATATTCGCGCTCGATTTTCTCCCTACATTTCTGTACCTTTCTAATTAATTATATATTTGAAATGATTTTTTTATTTTCTAAATATTTAAAAAGGGAAAAAAACTTTCAAAGAAATCATAAATCCAATTTTCCCGCCAGAAAACGTAAAATATAAAAAAATATTTCAAAGAAAAAATATTGGCCTTAAAAAGATCTATAAATTTTCCATTTACCACTTTTGCTCACTTGCTTCAAATTTTTCCAACAGTATTTTTCACGATGAAAAAGAAAACCACTCATTCTACAAAAAAATTATTGATAGAGAATTTGCAGATCTTTATAAGACCAACAATTCCGTTTATCAACATTTTTTTCGAATCTCGCATAGTTTAGCCAGAAAATTTAATTTTTTAATTTTCAAAAAGCGTTTTCGATAGACGAAACCAGAACCGTTGGTCAAAAATGTCTGGTTAACAAAATTTTCCTTCCTTTTCATGCCTTGAATAAGTGTGCCAAATCGCGATCCAATCCGATAATTCTTACGAAAGTTTTTGGCGGGAAAAAATTAGTTTTTGTTTTTTGAACAGTATTTCTCACGATTGAAGCGAAAACCGTTGAACCTATCAAAAAATTATCAATTGGTGATTTGTAGATCTTTCTAAGGCCAACAATTCTATTAATTAACATTTTTTACGTATCTCGCATCTTTTATCTGGGAAATTGAAATTTTTAAGTTTCAAAAAGCGTTTTTGATGGATAAAACCAGAACCGGTGGTCAAAAATGGCTTGTTAACAAAATTATCCTTCCTTTTCATGCCTTGAACAAGTGTGCTAAATCGCAATTCAATCCCATAATTGTTTCTAAAGCTTTTGGCGGGGAAAAAATTAGTTTTTGATTTTTTTACAGTATTTTTCACGAAGGAAAACTACTCACCCTGTCAAAAAGTGATCAGGAGAAAATTTGTTGATCTTTTTCAAACCAATAATTTCCCCAGATAACATTTTTACATATCTCACATTTTTTGGCGGGAAAATTGAATTTATGATTTTTGAACAGTATTTTTCACGAATAAAACGAAAACTGCTAATCCCATCAAAAAATAGTTCATGGTTCAATAGAAAATTTGTAAATCTTTTGGAGGCCAATGATTTCTCGTTGTGATATTTTAATATTTCGCACTATTTTTGGCGCGAAAATTGTATTTATGATTTTTGAACTGTATCTTTCCCGATTAAAATGAAAACCGCTTATCCTATTGAAAAACTTTTTCAGTAGGATTTGTAGATCTCTTTGGGGCCAATAATTCTATTTCACAATATTTTTTTCGTATCTAGCACAGCTTGGCCGGAAAATTGAATTTTTTTATTTTCAAAAAGCTTTTTTTATTAATGAAACCAGAACCGTTGGTCTAAAATAGCTGCTTGACGAACTTGTCTTTTATTTTTATGTCTCAAATAAGTTTGCCAAAGCGCAATCCACTCCGATAAGTCTCTCGAAAGTTTTTGGCGGAAAAAAAAAGTTTTCGATTTTATTTCAGTATTTTTCATGATTAAAACGAAAACTACTCACCCTATCAAAAAGTGGTCAAGTGAAAATTTGTTAATCTTTTCCAAACAAATAATTTTTCATTGTAATATTTTTTCATTTCTAATGATTCTTGGCGGGAAAATTGAATTTATGATTTTTGAACAGTATTTTTCACGATTAAGATGAAAACTGCTAATCCTATTGAGAAATTTTTCAAGTAGGATTTGTAGATCTCTTGAGGGCCAATAGTTCTGTTTCATAAAATTTTTTCTGTATCTCGCATAGTCTGACCAGAAAATTGAATTTTTACATTCTTTTCAGAGAATGTATCAGATTCGTGTAAAATTTGACCCCCCCCCTCGTTTTTGTCAAATGTCCACGTTTTGAGTCCCCCTGAACCCGGAAAACATGTTTTTACGAATGTGTCTATCTGCCTGTCTGTCTGTCTGTGTGTCTGTGTGTCTGTAGTTTTTTAGTTTGTGAGCACGATAACTTTCGAAAGAATTAATCGATTGGATTGGTCTTTGGTGTATTCTTTTAGTATCCTGAAATGAAGGCCAAGTTTGTTAGCCAGCCATTTTGGAGAAAATTCAAAAAGTGGAAGCATTTTTTACATTTTTGAGACTACTTTTTTCAAATTTACAAATTCCATCTAGGGATGTTCATAGTACTCAGAAATTCGAACAATTTATCCTCATGACTTTTTTCGTTAAAAAGAAAATTGTGAGAGTTATAGCATTTCCAAAATTTGAAAAAAAAAAACGAAAATAAGAATTTTAAGCCAAACAATGCACGATATGGAAAAAAGTCAAGAGAAGAAAAACGTTTATTTTTGGAAGTCCTACAAGATTGCCACAACAACTTTTTGAATTTATTTGAAAAATCGAAAATTCAAATTTTGAGCTAAATAACGCGGAATACAAAAGAAAGTTAAGATATCAAAATTGTTGTTTTTACGAAGACCTGTAAACTTGCTTCTAAATATTTTCTGGTAGGAGGCATGGTTTGTATTTTAGGTATAGAAAATAGCATTGGAATATTTTTATTTTTATTTTTGGGCCAAACGACGCGAGATGAGAAAAAAGTAGTTAAAAAAGTCGAATTTGTGATTTTAACAGATCAAATAAAATTGCTGTTAAACATTTCTTTATAGGACCAATCGTTAATCGAGATAATTTTTTTAATCGTCTTTTTAACTATATATTTGTATATATTATACGGTGAGCGTAGAAAATCGAGTGCAAAGCGCGAATATTATGATGAGAATGTATTCTTTAAGGCCGATAGAGCCTTAAGTAAATAAATTTTCTTTCTCATTTAAAATCAAAAACAAAATTATTTATGCCTCGAATAAGTCTCCCAAAGTGAAATCCAATCTGATAATTCTTTCGAATGTTTTTGAAGGGAAAAATTAGTTTTCGATTGTTTTACAGAATTTTACCCGATTAAAACGAAAACTACCTACCCTATTAAAAAGTGGTGAGTGGGAAATTTGTAAACCTTTTTGAGGCTAATAATTTTTCTTTGTGATATTTTTTATATCTCACGATTTTTTGGCGGGAAAATTGAATTTATGGTTTTTGAACAGAATTCTTTGCGATTAAAACAAAAACTGCTGAGCCTATGAAAAAATAGTCAATTCAGGATTTTTAGATCTTTTCAGGGCCAACAATTCTATTCCTGAACATTTTTCCTTATTTCGCAATTAGTTTTTAATTCTTCAAGTATTTTTCAGGATTAAAATGAAAACTACTTATCTTATCAAAAAGTGGTCAATGGAAAATTTGTGAATCTTTTCGAGGCCAATTATTTTTCGGTGTTATATTTTTCTATATCACAAAATTTTTGTCGGCAAAATTGAATTTATGATTTTTGAACACAGAAACACATCATTTTTCAACCAACTATATTATTTCCTTTTAAATTTATTTATACGAACTCTCGCCAAGAGGATAAATTTTCTACCAAAAAAGACGAATTTCGAACAAAATACATGAATTTTTAACTAAGAAAGACAACTTTTCAACCAAAAATAGAATTTTAAAATTTTCAGTTTAGTCGTTTAGTCGAATTGTTCAATTTTCAAGCAAAAAAAAACGAATTTTCTACAAAACAGTTGAATTTTCAACCTGAAAGTATGAATTTTCAACGAAAAAGTTAATTTCCTACCAAATAGCTGAAGAGTGACCAGCAGGGTCCAAAAAATAGGCTGAAAACAGCCTATTTTGCGGTCACTTTTTAATGTTTGAATTCTCAAACAAAAGAAGTTTATTTTCATGAGAACAGTTGCATTTTTAACCGAAAAGACTGAAATTTATGCGAAAAGAGCTAAATTTTTTAATCACAAAAATGAATTTTCAACACAAGAGTTGAATTTTTAAGCCAAAAAAACGAATTTTCTCCACTACAGTTAAATGTTCAACAAGAAAGTTAATTTTTAACCAAATAGTCGAATTTTTAACAAAATAGTTGAATCGTCAGCCAAAACAGGTTGAGTTTATACTCAAAAGTTTCATTTTTGGCCAAAAAAGATTAAATTTCTACCAACAGCGATGAATTTTTAAACCAATAAGACGAATTTTAAACAAGAATTTAATTTTCAACCAAAAAATATTTTTCAGTCAAGAAAGAAAAAATATTTCAATTGAATTTTTGAAGTTTCAAATCAGAAAGACGAATTTTCTAGATTAATTTTTACATTGAATCCTTCAATATTTTTCTATTATTTACTTTAATTCTGATTATCCTATAATCGTTTTGTATATAATAATTTAACTGTTAAAAATTAAATTTTCAATTTTCTCCGGAAATTCAAGAAAAAAACGAATATTGTATCAAGCATGTTATATTTACATAAATTTACATGAGAATTTAATAAATAAACATCTTAATCCATAAAAAAAAATTGAAGAAAGCTTAGGCGGAATTCACATTCAGAGCAATGTTACACGCGCGCTGTAGCGCGTGCATATTATGGTAGTTTGTTAATAAAGGAAAAATTGCATGAGGTATTTTTTACATTTGCCAAAATTGAAACATCAAATTATTCTCAATTGTGAAAAATGTTGCAGTTTGCTATAACAGGGGAAAAAGATTGAAATGTAATTTCTAGACTACCTTTCATAAAAATCCGGGCATAAATTATAATATTGCAAATCTTATTAGGTCAGACACATTTAACAACTTTTACGCCCGAGGGAATATTTTAAGATTTCGGTGAGTCTCTTTAATCGAAGAGAGCGTAATATCCATTTTTTACGCTGTAAGATTGCACATAGTAAGCCTTTTATGAGATATAAACGACAGTTATGCACGCGTGGGTAGAGAATGAACTGCAATCTTGATTTTTTTGCCCTTCTTCATTTTTTATTGATTTATTTATTCATTTTTTTAAGGAGGTACAAATAAACAGTGACGTAACTAGAAACGTGTAGGCCGCCATGCAAAATACTTTAGGAGGCCCCTTCAAAAAAAAAAGAACAGTGGATATGAAAAAGAATTTTCAACCAAGGAAAAAACAAATTTTCAATAAAATATTCAAATTTTCAACCAAAGAAATTGATTATCAACAGACGAGTTGAACTTTCAGCTAAATAGGATTTTTCAGTCGAGAAAGAAAACTAATTTCAATTAAATTGTTGAATTTTCAAGTAAAAAAAAGAACGAATTTTCTACAAAACAGTTTATTGTCCTATTTTAAGAATAAGGCTTCACAGTCTATCCTTTAATCCCTATTTTCCCCTTTGTTTCGTTCTTAACTTGAATGTGAATTGAATTAATAGAACACAATATTAAAATCCAACTTTTTTGTCTGAAAGTTTTGGTGGAATATTTTTGGATGAGAATTAATATTTTTTGGCTGAAAATTTTATTAAATTCAAAAAATTCGTTAAAAAGTCATCCTTTCTTGTTGAAAATTCAATTTTTTTGTTTCAAAATTTGACAATTGGATTAAATTTTTTTCTTTCTTGAATTAAATTTTTTTTTTGTGAAAAATTCAACTATTTTGTTGAAAATTCGCCTCTTTCGGAAAAAATAAAATATTTCTGGTTAATGCAACTGTTTGGTTGAAAATAAATCTGTTTCAGTCATGAATTCAACTATTTTTGTTTAAACAAAGAAGTATTTTTTTAGTTGAGATAACGACTATTAATATCTTTTTTGGAAATTCATCTTTTTTGGTTGGAGATTCATCATTTAAATTAAAAATTCATCTTTTTGGTTGGAAATTTAAGTATTTTATAATTAAAATTCGTCTTTTTTGGTAGAAAATGAATCGTTTTAGTTAAAAATGCAATTGTTTGATTGAAAATTGACCTGTTTCAGTTATGAGTTCAACTATTTTGTTGAAA
This sequence comes from Melikaiella ostensackeni, assembly GCA_032362435.1. Classification (NCBI taxonomy): domain Eukaryota; kingdom Metazoa; phylum Arthropoda; class Insecta; order Hymenoptera; family Cynipidae; genus Melikaiella; species Melikaiella ostensackeni. Next base: position 13,417 of record JAUMHM010021068.1, read on the forward strand.
TTTCGTCATTTTTAGATGAATTCAAGTGTATTTGTTCATAAATAAAAGTATTTTTCAGTTGAAATACCTACTACTATTTTTGTTGAGAATTTATCTTTTTTGGTTGAAGATTCACCATTTGAGTTGAAAATTCATCTTTTTGGTTCGCAATTTAAATATTTCATAATTAACATTCGTCTTTTTTGGTAGAAAATTAATAGTTCAAGTTAAAAATGCCATTGTTTGGTAGAAAAATGTCTCAGTTACGGATTTAACTATTTTGTTGAAAAATCGTCTTGCTTGGTGAAAAATAAATATTTTTTGGTGAAAAATCCAACTGTTTCGTTGAAAATTAATCCGTTTCAGATATGGATTCAACTAATTTGTTGAAAATTCGTCTTTTTTGGATGAATTCAACTATTTTTGTTCTAAAATTAAAATATTTTTTAGTTGAAATATCGGCTATTACATTTTTTGTTGAGAATTCTTTTTTTTGGTTGAAAATTCAACTGCTTTGTTAAAAGCAGAACTACTTGGTTGAAAACACGTTTTTTTTTGGTAGAAAATTAATTGGTTTTAGTTGAGGATTCAACTATTTTGTTAAAAATGCATGTACAGGTATCTTGTTGAAAATTTTTTTTTGGTAGAAAATTAATCACTTCAGTTGAAAATTCAACCATTTTGTTTAAAAATTATATATTTTTTTGTAAATTCGTCTTTTTTATTGAAAAATAATCATTTTGGTTGAAAATTCAACAGCTTGGTTGAAAGTGGAACTTTTTTTTTAAATTAATTTTTTTGATTGAAGATTCATCATTCAAGTTTATACCTTAACTATTTCATTTTTGGTTGAAAAATACTCTTTTGTAGTGGAAAGTTGAACTATGTATTTGGTTGAAAGTTCAACTTTTCGGTTGAAAACTCGTTTTTTTGGTAGAAAATCAGTTGGTTTTACTCGAGGATTTAACTTTTTTGTTGAAATTTCATCGCTTTTGATTGCATTCCACTTTTTATGATTTAAAATTGAAACCTTTTTTTGTTGAAATATCAATTATTACACTTTAGTTAAAACTTCATTTCTTTGGTTGAAAATTCAACTATTTCGTTGAAAATTCATGTATCTTGTTGAGAATTTGCCTTTTTGGTAGAAAATTCATCACTTCAGTTGAAAATTCAACCATTTTGTTCAAAATTTATATATTTTGTTGTAAATTTGTCAGTTGCTTAATTATTTTTTTGCAATCTGTCGAAACTTTATTCAATTCAGTGAGCGTAAAATCACAATCCAAAAATGGGTGTTTGACAGAAGTAAAAGTGAAGTCTTTAAAAATGTTATTTGGATACACTCCCCTATAAAACTCTACCCAGGAATCCAAGCCAGTCTTGTTACTAGAAGATCCTACTACTTTGTTCAAAATTCATTTTTGGATAAAATTTAACTATTTTATAGAAAATTTATCTTTTTAACAGAAAATTAATTCTTTTAGTTAAAGATGCAACTGTTTGGTTAAGAATTAATCTCAGTTTGGAGTTGTTTGGTTAAAAATTGAAAAACTAAAATTCAATTAATCAACTATTTTGTGAAAAAATTTGTCTTTTTTGGTTGAATTCATCTGTTTTAGTTTCAAAATTAAAATATTTTCTTATTGAATATCGACTATTAAATTTTAGGTTAGGAATTCATCTTTATGGCTGAAAGTGGAACTACTTTGTTGAAAGTTCATTTTTTGAAAAAATTTTACTATTTTAAAATCGAAATATTTTTTTGTTGAATATCGACTATTAAATTTTACATAAAGTATTCATCTTTTTTGGTTGAAAATTCAACTGCTTGGCTGAAAACGCAGCTACTTTGTTAAAAATTCACTTTTTGACAAAATTTAACTATTTTATAGAAAATTCGTCTTTTCAGTAGAAAATTCATCTTTTTAGTTAAAAATGCAACTGTTTGGTTGAAACTTATTCTGTTTCAGTCATGGATTTGACTATTTTTCTAAAAATTCTTCTTTTTTTGGGCGAACACAACTGTTTTAGTTTTAAAATTGAAATATTTTTATGTTGAATATCGATTATTAAATTTTACATTAAGAATTCATCTTCCTTGATCAAAAATTCAGCTGGTTGGTTGAGAATTATTTGGTTTTATTTGAGGATTCAACTATTTTGTTGAAATTTCGTCCCTTTTTATTCAAATTTTTATGAATTCAAATTAAAAGATTTTTTTTTGAAATATCAGCTACTACATTTTACTTGAACATTCATTACTTTGGTTGGAAATTCAATTGTTTTGCTGAAAAGTATTTTTTTTTCTGATGAAAATGTATATTTTTTAATTGAAAATTTAATTTTTTCGTCTAAATTTCATGTATTCTGCTGAAAATTCGCCTCTGTAATCGAAAACTAACTTTTAGTTGAACATTCAATCATTTGATTCAAAATTCATGCATTTCGTTGTAAAATTCGTGTTTTTTAGTAAAGAAATTAATCTTTTTGGCTGAAAATTCAACTTTTACGGTGAAAAATTTGATTATTTGATTCAAAATATAATTATGTTGTTCAAAACTCATCTTTTTTTATTGAAAATGATTCTGTTCCGATTGAATAGTCAATTATTTTGTTGAAAATTCGCCTTTCTTGGTTGAATTCAATTATTTTTAGATTTAATATTGAAATCTCTTTTGGTCAAAAATTCAACTATTTGGTTAAAAGTGGAACTACTTTGTTAAAAATTCATTTTTTGAAAAAAATTGAACTATTTTATTGGAAATTCGTCTTTTAGTAGAAAATTCATCTTATTGACTGAAAAATCTTTCTTCATTGAAAATTCAATACTTTTGTTGAAAATTCATATATTTTGTTGAAAATTCACCACTTTCAGTTAAAAGTGGTACTACTTTCTTCAAAATTTATCTTCTGTTTGAAGATCCATCATTTAATTTGAAAAATCTTTTTTTTCGTTGAAAAATCATCTATTTTGTTGAAAATGCAATATTTTTACGCGAAATTTCAGGGATTTAAAGCGCTTAAAGTTAAATTTGTTAACATTATTAAAAAACCTATAATACAATAAGTTACGCATTTTCTTCAAGAGAAAATTCACTAGTATAACAGATCGAGTTTCTGCTGGACTTTTCCCAGGGTTGCGAAATTTTTTGATTTTTCCTTATTGACAATTTTTCTTACGTTAAATCTTTTATCCCCCGCCCCCTCATTAGAAAAAATAAGATTTTATCAAAGCCCCTCCCCTCAAATCGACTTACGTAATTTGTGGATGACCCCTTAAATAGATTTTTGCTGCTCAGGCTAAGGAGGCCCCTCACAGTAGATGCCCCCCCCCCGCAATGCGGGGTTACGCTGTACAATGGCAGTGCCGTAAATACAGTACAGCGAGACCCCGCATTGCGGGGGG
>JAUMHM010021077.1:0-16804 GCA_032362435.1 Melikaiella ostensackeni
TATATATATATATATATATATATATATATATAGACTAGGCTGAATCTTTCCTTGTTGTTATTCAGGAAATCCTTCGAGACACAGGTAATTTCTGCGCCCGTGTCAATTAGCGCTTTGGCAGCAATTCCAGCAATTTGCAAATTGGCCATGTAACATTTTGATCTTCGTTTTGGTGTCGACTCCGTGGCTTCCTCCACTAACTCCTCCCTTGTTTTCGTTAGTGTGTGGGCAAAGTAAGTGACTTCTGGGGCCGCGACAATATTATTTTTTGTTGGTTTATTGTCGCGGCTCCGGGGCGTTTCCCGTCTCGGAGTCCTGTTGTTTCACGGGATAGTGGTTGTCTTCTGCCTCACAAGGTGGATCAATCTCTATATTTTGTACTTTATATGAGGGTTGATTTTGATTTGATGGCTGAATAGCCATTTTGTCGGCCGCTGCCTGTCTGTGATGCCCAACCTCCGTTAAGGGGCGTGTTATTATTCCTCAAGTGGAATGGTCCTTGTTGTGGATTCCTCCATTGTCCCTGATGATTGAGGTTTCCTTCCCGTTGCACGTTGGTTTTATTTCGATTGTTCAGGTAGCCAGTATTCGAATTGCCGATCTTGTCGAACTCTTCAGGAGTTCGATTAGGTGTTCGCATTGGTTTATCCCTCTACCAATGACAGCATATTATCATTATAGTGGCATTTGATCATTATAGTGGCGGGCTAGCTTTCGGACCACCTCTTCTTGCCCTGGGGCCGGTATTAGGTCTCTGACCTGCGCAAATATCCGGGTGGCATACTCCGCCCGTGACTTGTCCTTCCCCGGTATGAAGCGACCAAATTCCAACAGTTTCTTCACCTCATGCTGGACGTGCTCGTTCCAGTATCTCTGCTTGAATTTGGTTTCGAAGGCTTCGATACTGGTGACGCCCCTTTTTACTACCAGCCAACAATCGTTCCGAGGGCCCAATAGGGACTTTTCTACAAGATAATCTAGATCGAAATCCCTGGGACGAACTACCTCCCAGTATCGCTTTAACTTCCGCAGGTACGGCATAGGGCTCCCCTCTCCGCTGAATTCGGGTAGCACTTACCTAATACTCGGCTTTTGTCATTACAGCAGCACTGCTAAGTCGGCTTGACAAATCATCGACCGCTCCGCCACTCTGGAGTGGGCGGTCTCTAGCCGGTTGATCTGAGATTGTATGCGTAACTCTCGATCCTCTATGCTCTGTTTGATGTTTGTCGTCACCTCTAGTGATCGGCTTATGCTGGATTGGATGGCTTGTAGTTTGCCCTGTAGGACCCTGTCTTTCTCTGCTATTTGTTGCTCGCAGTATCTTCTCTCTTCGGCCAAGAGTTTCTGCGTCTGCTTTTCTAATTCATGTAGGCGTTGATTTATGGTGAGCAACAATTTCTCCTGATTTGTATCGTGTACTCCTCGCTGGGTCTCATAGGATTCTTCCATGCTCGTAGGGTTCGAGCTCTGAGTACTTGCGTCATCTTCTTGTGGTTCACCTTCATGGAGTGATTTCCTCCCCACTTTTGAGGATCTTGAGTGTGCTCTGTTCATTTTTGCTTTAGAGTTGTTGAAAAAATATATAAAATATTTCTCTGCTCACTACTTCACTTCCACCTAACACCAATGCAAATGCAAGTTCTTCACTCTTGAGTTTTCCTTTCACCCACTTTTGTTTATTCTCACTTTAGTTTTTGATTTGTCCTTCACAAAATTCACTGTTCCTTGCTAATAACACTTTTGCGCTCTTCCAACCATTTGTCAAGTTCTACCATACCTTGAGGAACATTCTTTTGACTTGAGAGTGGTGATACGTACACTTTTTTTAAATTCTTATCTCCTTTAAAAAACGCTTTAATTAGACTGTCTTTATCCATATTACTTTCGAAACAAGAGAAAAGAACCTTTCTTTTTTTTCAACTCGGCATGCCCCACGTTGGGCGCCAATTGTAACCCTCTGGTTTTTATATTTAATTGTTATAAGGTTAATTATCTCAATTAATTCTCATCGCATTTCGCAATATCTTAATTAAGGAAAGGTTACATGCGAGAAAAAGCAAGATTCTTATACGAACATGAGATTTATTCATAAAATCCTAATCTAGCTGTTTTACATAAATAGGCCCTATTACCTATTCTAAGATTTGTTTAGTAGGAAAAGAAATATAATTCTATTTTATGATATCTATCGTGAGTCTATCGCGCTCACTTTCTAATTTCCATCAATATGATTTCTGTCGTATTTACGTGTATAATCTACACCTTATACAATAATATCTCTTTTCATTCTTTTTATTTATTAATGCACATCTTATTCTTTTTATTCAATCTTCTCTGGTTCTTTTTCTTTCAGTACAAATGCTTCTTTCATTGCTGAATTTTATCTTTTAAAGAAACGGTCTCTTACTCTAACACAATTTCTTCATTTTTATTTACAATGAATCCTATTCAATATTTGATAAAAGTATTCGAAATTAGCTATATTTATCTAGCGTCAATCCCAGGTATCTTTGCTTTTCGGCTTTCTCTTTCTCATTGCGTTATTAAAGGGGAGAGACCACTACCTCGACTAGGAAGCGAAGCGAACTTCGGCCTATTCTTCAGTGTCTCTTAAATTGTACAGTAGAGATTTTGAAGGGAAGCGATCACTACTTCGACTAGGGAACGAAGCGAACTTCGGCCTATTCTTCAGTGTCCATTGAATAATACCGTGAAGATATTAAAGAGGAGAGATCACTACTTCGTCTAGAGAGCGAAGCGGACTTCGACCTATACTTCAGTGATTCTTGTATAATCAGAATATTATATTAAATTTATATGCACGAAAAGCAAAGATTTTTTTACGAGTATTTAGCCTGCCATTATAATCCTTTTTGGCCTTCTCTGCCTGATAATTACATATAATCACTCACAATCCATAAGTCAAAGGTAATAATTTTTTATTTCGAAGGCCTCGGCTTTAAAATCAAAACGTAAATTTTGGTCCTGACCTTCAGGTGTCTACGGCGCCTTGAGAAGTGAAACCTTCCTTCTATTCGTTTCCGTGTCTAACGGTATTTATATTTGCTTTCGAGGAGCTGAGCTAGTACCCGACGAGGGCTGCCATGGGCGAGCAAAAGAGATGGAATCTTAGAGGGATTTATGACCCTTTTAGAGTTCTTTCCTTTAAGGAATTTAAAATTTCAAATATTTTCTCAGAGAACGGCACCTTATTTCAGGAATGCACGTTGAGGACTTTCTTGACCAGATCGGAGTCTTCACGCCCGTCTGCCCATAAGAACTCAACTGCTTTAAAGGACCCTTCTAAATTTACAATACGCCACTATTTCGTGTAGTGTACAAGGAAGACCTTGCTCTTTCCTTCAGTGGACGTACGGTAAAAAGGAGGTCAAGAAAATAAAATGCTTTATTTTGAAATATATATTTCGTATCGCGATTTCAATATAATGTAGCTGAGATTCCTTCCTAAGAGAGCTAATCTTTGAAAACGCACTAAACGTATTGCTTCCAGGAGCAGGCTTAAAGAGGGCCAGGAAGATGCTGAAGACCTTTAAGAGGCTGTTCCTTTAGAGAAGAGTATGGGACAGGTCTAGAGGATGAGACCTCTGACCACCCCCAAGGTATTCTCCTGAGCGATCGTTGCAGTACGTCTGCAAGGAACCAACTCCACGATTCTACTCGTGTATTGCTTTTTATGGGCCTTATCCTCCCACTATCCCTCGTAGAGGTCCAGTTGGAGGCTGAGGAGCCTGCGCTCTACCCATTCTCCTGTGTTACACAACTTCGACCGATGCCAACACAGAAGATTGTGGTATTGTCTATAATTTAGGCTCACTTTTGTAACTCGAGGGTTACAATATATTCATGCCTATTTTAAAATGCACTAAAATTGACTTTAGTTATAATTTTTTTTTATTTTCACAAAAGGTTTTTCAGTTTGAATTTATGTCAATGGGAAGGTCACAAAAACATACAAAGCAGCACTGGGTCGGTACGAATTATTTCGATTCGAGGCCGTGTTGGCTCGGACTCGAAAATTCGAATTCGAATATGTCGAAAACTCGGTTCAGAGTCGAATCGAATTCATTTTGCACATTACTGTTTCAAACTAATAGCGTTTTAGATGAATTATTTCGTTAATTGATTAATCATTATTTGTTTCTGATGGGGAGCTCTTTTAAAATCTTGTCAAAGGATCGGACAAGTAAGGTTTCCTTCATATCAACTTGCAGCGTTCGTGATGTTATTCCAAGAGGCAGTGAGAAATTGCATATCGTAGGAACAAAACTCGTCTTGGGATCAGATGGAACAGAAATCGAAGATGACGATGCTTTGAATGATTGTTCGCAATATCCGCTAATAATTCTGGAAGTTAAGGAAGTTTAGGAAGAAAAAGACTTCTTGAACAATGAGTCATTCAGCATGGATTTAAACGCAGAACCTGAAAACGAGACTCCTCCTCTTGCGATGCCAGAGGTTGTACACAATTTTCACGGTGGAAAGGGTTCTCTACAAGAGAACCTGAAGAAACCTTGGCAGAAGTCAACTTAAATGTTCCGGTACAAACTTTGACTGATCTCAATTTAAATGTCTGGTTTGATTACGAATACGATTGGGCTTACCTAGATCCATCGTATCTCAGACAGCTCCAAAATGGCATAAAGGGAAAAGGTCTTCAATCTGAAGTAGTTCACAAAGTCATACTTCAGATAAGAAATACGTCTTCAAACATACCTGCTACAGTTTTGCGCAGAGTAGCAAGATCTGCAGTGGAAACGTATCCGCATTCATTGCAGGACAGGAAAAACGGCAAGGTATATGGGAATGGTTCCACCGGCTCTTACGACTCCCTAAACAATCGGAACAACTACTTAAATAGGAAAGATAAAAATGGGCTAAGTCAAACAAAGAAAACGGACATCATTGTTGAGGAAAAATGAATAGTTTTGGTAAACATAAGAACTTCACTCGAGCAGAAAATAGTGGATTAGGATGATACCCATGAAGAAATAATAACTTTTTTAACGGCTGCATTCAAATGGGTACGCGAATTCTTTAACAACTGGGAGACTGCCGACTACTGGTACTCTATACGCATCGTCGCCCATAATATATATAAAAGAGTATTTATGCCACCTATACTATCTTCAAATCGGACATTCAGTTGAAAGGTTAAAACAGAACCTCAATTTTGACAAATTGCAAATTTCCGCCTACGGCCGTGCAAGAAATCTCACAGCAGCATCTGCCGTCAGCGATGACTATAAGATAGTCAAAATAATTCTTAAACACTTTGAGGAAGAAGTGGAAACCTTGATCAAGGAATGCCCTGTAAGTTTGGGTAAAAAAATTATTTCTGCTTGTTGATAGGTAAAACAAAATTTATCAATATTCTTATCTCTTTGCAGGCGGACTAAACGTGGGTGAGCCTTAACCTCCCACGAACTGGACCTCTCATTGTAATTCACGGTAAGATAATAAGATTCTTATCTCCAAAACTCTGTAATGGGAATAAAAATTAGAATGTTAAAACTAAATTTTCCACTTTACAGGTGTGGCACACAATCGAGCCTTCCAGCTGATATTTGACGAAACGAAGTTCTCAAGGCTTTCAATCTTTTTAATTTAAGAATGCGAGGTTGAGGATTTAAGTCTTGTAATGTGTAGAGATTTCACTTAGATTTTGAAATTAGTCGTTGTCTACTTTTACCTAAAAAATTATATGCGCTTCATTGTTTCTTGAAGAATTATTTTATAAGATGCTTTTTTTATACTTATTTGTTTAAAAAATCCAGTTATGTTCCATAAATAAACATTTTTTATCAATATTTGATCACCTATTATATTTATTATTTGATTATTATTTTATTATATTATCTATTTATTATTGTATTATTATTATATTATTTTTTATGTTTTATCAGACAATTCTATCACAATTCTTTCCATTTTAATATTCCTCTCAAGGTATAGAAATTTAAAATAGCCGGGGTGAACGTTGCGCATGCGCAGTGAAATACACCTATGCCATTTTAGATTGACAGTTGAATTTTTACACAGGAACGTAAAATTACACTGCCCTGAAAGTATCGCTACGGGAATTTTACTTTCTGCATGTGATTTTATAGTGTCACATTACTTTCACACCATTTCAAGAAAATTACCACATTGAGCATTCGTAACTTTATGTCCAGCGCTCAATGTAGTAATTTTCAACTACTTATTTTTACAGGGTATGCACACGAAATTACAATACATACATAACTTATAAGCGTGCTTCTTGGCGTGAGTTTCAAACATTGACCAAAAATGAAATTTAAAGCACATGTCAGTAATTAATTTAATGTCATGGTAGGCAGGTATATACGGGACAGGTATACGTGACACTATTTTAAATAAACTTTATTGTGAACACCAAATACACTATTTAATTATTTGAAACAATGCATAAGGAAAAATGTTTGAAATTTGCGCCAAGAAGTACGCTTATAAGTTATGTATGTATTGTAATTTCATGTACACAGGCAAACAGTCCACCCTGTCATCTACTTACGCTTGCCCACAAACTCTTAAAAGCTTCAGAGTTAAATTCACTACGTTGAAATTCATAATATACACTTATCAAAGCGTAGACAGTGCCAATTGCCTTTAAAGTTCGTGCACGTTATGTTTTGCACGTGACCCGTATTTTTCTGAACTTTTATTTGTGGGTACGTTTTTCACGTGGCGTTAGCCACTCCGTAAATTTAATGTGATATTGCTGAATAGAATAAAATTCATAAAGTGCGTCGCTCTCAATTTTGATTAAAAAAAAAATCCACGATCCACTTTCTTAGGAACAAATAAAAAACTCTATAGAGGAGGACATAGTTGAAAGTGGACGCAGTTGAATTTCCACTATATTTCGTAAATAATCTTTGTGTTATTAAAGGATTTAAATTGGCTCACGAGAAATACTGAATTGGATCCGGGTTAGAAGTGTAAAGAATAATTAATAATTCAAAAAATATCAATTGGCAAAGAATAAACGTAGGGGGATATAGTTGGAGTATATGTAGTTGAAGCCTTGTATTCTCGAAGTATACGTAAAAAACTATGGTGGACGTAGTTGATGTGAATTTCGGGGACAAAGATGAATATATCTGAACAAAATTATTCAAAGAATTTAAATTATCAAAAACAATTTATCGTAATTTTTGAATAGCTTTTAATGTTAATAATCCAAAAAAATAATACAAATATCATTCAAAAATGTCTAGAAAAACCAATAGAATTCTTTAATTTGTACCAGGGTACAAAGCACTTTATTTATGCACAATATTTTCAAATAAAATAATTCTTAATGAAAGTCGCTTTTGATTTCAATTTTCTTGTGAATCTTATAGTTTAGGACACCATTTACTTAACAAAATGTATAAAATATAATAGTTTAAGCATCAAGCCTATTAAGTTAGCGCGGGGCCAGCATCCGAAGTTAATTTGGAGTGACCCAAATACCAAGCGCTTCAGTTATATCGTAAGTGTAATACCTGTATTTCAGAAAAATTGGGGCTCCTCGAAATTTTTTATGGTTGGAAGTATATAACTAACAAACATTTTTATCATTCTCCGAATTACTAATGATGTCAGATGTCGACGAACATCTTAAAACATTCAATCTCTACAACGCTCCAATAATTTCCCAAATTTTGGCTTCGAGTAACATAATTTAAGCTAAAGATAAAACTTTCTTACTACACTACAATTGTTATCATTGTGATATTGATGTTATATACAGACTAATTCTACATATTTCTACAAGAGGAGCCAAAACGTAGCTTTTTGTATGTAGCGAAGCGTCAAAGAAAGAATGACTTGAAAAAACAGAACTCTTCTTACGAGTTGATAAATAAAAATGTTTTGACTTGAAGTTTTCTTAAACCTCGTATATTGATGTGTTTTGATGCGCGAATTCCGAATATGGCGTATGACGTGGTATTTCATACCACACACACAGTAACTAGATAATTGCCTTCAAATCCTGAAAGTGAATTTGAAAGTTAATAAGGAAATAGCTGGCCAAGCGTGAAATCAACGTTGCTGTCATAGGACTCTACCACGGAGAGGTTGAGACTAGGAGTCTGGAAACATCACAAGAGGGTGGCTTAGATTAAGGGGTTGGCTCAGATCAACCACTGAGTCCCGAATCAACTCCAAGGAGGCGAATTGATTAATCAAATCAATTATGGAGGTGAATCAGTAATGAGTATTCACTTTGTTTGCTACTCACACGTGAACGTGATCCGAGTGCTCTGTAGAACACTGTTTGGTGCCAGTAGCGCGATCTATTGTGTAGTGGCGAACTAAAGACTCATACAATAAATAGCGAACTGTAACTATATCCAAAATTAGGTACGAACTCTTATTACCTTAAGCAGCTAATATCGGGTTAGAAATAACTAACATCTGGGAAAAACTAGCTTTATCTTCGTGAAAAAGAAGCGCTCTGAGTTCGCATAAAGCAAAGGTGAGGCGAAATCTTTCGGTTTTTCTAACGAAATTTTTCTTACATAGATAAGAAGTTTTTTGTTGTTGTAAGAGCAACTAATGTGGAAAAAAATCACTGTTGACCATGCTTAGATTTAAAAGGTCAAATTTTAGCTCCTCCCAAAGTCTAAAAAATAGTCGGAGAAGTTGGTGAAACTTCAAGAAGATTACTTGTCTATTTGTGGATGTAGTCCAATTTTGCAAAATGAAAAATATCAAAAATGGTGACCAGCAAAGCTACTAATATAATAAGAAATTGTCTCAGCTTTGAATTGAAACATCGAGATGAATCAAGATTCAAAAGAAAGAGCTCAATACACTGATAAAGCCCGGATAACCAAGAAGTGGATAAAATTGTATATTTTCATAAAAATAGAGTTGGGATAATTTGTACTTTAATGATATGAAGTATCACTAGGAAATAGCATCACAAAGAGAAGAGTCATGGGTGTCTATTACCAAGCCGCTTCCGACGCCGAGAACTTCAAGAAAAAAAGAGTTTGCTTCGGTACGGTTCGCTACAAAGTCTAGGATTAGACCTGCCCATATGGTTGCTACACAGGAAACAAAAATCGATTGGACGCGTTTGAAACGGCAGTATAAATTATTTGAATCGCCATTCTTAAAAGGTGATTGCCGACTGTGATCGATTGGTTACATAAACTAGCTTGTTCACTTTAAAAGCATTTAGAAATATATGTAATAAAATACTAAATCTAACCTTCAAATTGCTTCACAACATAACACAGAGAACAGGGGGATCACGTCATCACAGCAAAAACACACATGCTAGACATCCAGAAGCTGCTTATAATATTCAATAAACACGTACGATCTATTGGAATCTTACAGTTCTACGTCTGTTTGTCAACTGGATAGAGAGATGCTACTTCTTACTATTCCTTTGTGGAAATGTGACTTATCCGAACTGCAGGTACGTCTTTCACCATTTACACGACAGAAGTCTAAGATGAACAGATCTACATTTTCTCATCCCATTCAAGGAATCTTGTTGAAAGTTAGAATATCGAATCCAGTGCCGTAGTGTCGAAGATAATGAGCGACAGCAGGCGGAAATAATTGAACCCAGTTTAAATTTGAACTCCAGTCCATAGTAGAAGCAAGTAGAAGGCAACAGCGAGTGATAGGTCAGTAAGGCCAATAGCCACTTACAGTTCCAAAAATGCATCGAGTCCCTCGTTGTGATGATGTCGAAGCAAGGTAAGCAACAGACTTGAACGTAGAAAAGACATTAGCCCATAATTTTTGAGTGATTTTTACAATTATTTGTAATTTTACGTGAAATGTGTTTTCAAATCATAATACATAACCTTGTAAATTTACCAAGGGCGTACATAAATTTACAACCTGATCTAACTTCACCTCATGGAGCAGTGTCAAATAATAGGCCGATTTAAAATCACTATGTAAAATGATGAAAATTATTCGATTCACGTAACACGTGGTAAGTTTATATAAGCGAATGAATTTACGTGAGATTATGAATTTACAATTGTTTAGTGAAGTTTCAGCATCCGACGTAATTTTACGGAAGGGTAGTATTGTTCCGTCTTGACAGCCTGAGAAATTATGAGCGACACTTAAATCGACAGTCGATCGATTAAGTGGCAGAAACAGATGTCGCGTGGACTTAAGGGGCTATCCACTCGGAAATCAGACAGTAAGATTTTAAAACATATTCAATGATTTCATCAACTTTCAAACGACTTCCTAGGATTTCTTTGTCAAATGAAATAATTACTGAGTTAACGCTGGGTTCGATGAATTCAGTTTATGCCCACACTGAGTTCACATTATATCAGCTGAGTCCGCCTCATCTCTGGCTGAACTTACATCTCGCCTGCTGAGTTCAGAAGAGTTTAGTTCTCATCCGTTGAATTCACTTCTCGGCGGCTGAATTCAGTTCTCACCCTCTGAATTCACTTTTGTCCTATATGTAAGTTTATTCTCCAATTCATCCGATTTTAAGGACATTATATTCAATGAATAAAGCTTTTTTTAATGTCATGTGATTATTACATATAATTACTATAATATTATATTATAAGTAGGGGGCAGAGCACCCTGCGCGCGTGCCGATCCCCGTTTCAGGTATATAAACATAGCTTTACAAAAAATTGGAACTATGTTTTTTATATTATCATTATAAAAGTATTATAAAAAATTTGGGTCAGTTTTATTGGTACAATATTGTACTGTCTCTTTCAGATACATAGGGAGGGTCAGTATACTTAGTACAATATTGTACTATATTTTCTAAAAACATCCTCGATTCGCGCGCGCCAACCCCCAAAATAGGTATATTATTGCTCATACATTTATTTTTACCGGCTGCTATTAGAAATACATAAAGTTATTTTATTTTTCCTGGAAGGGGGGAAATTCACGATGTATGATTTCTTATTTTGCATGTTTTTTTTTACCGTCTCTTTTATGATACATATGACATGATCAGATAAAAAGGCAACACTTCATACGCAAAATTTTCAGTAGATAAATATGTGCTGTAAGAAGGGTGGCAGGAGTTGAATTGAAAATGTCGTGAATGTTGACTGACGACCACAGTGGCCCTGACTGTTCATTGGGCCGGGAAAAACGTGAAAATTTAATTTTCTGTGAATAAAAACTATTTTATCACATTTTCTTTTACGAGACAATAATCTAGAAACTTTTTAGTATTTCCTAAAACAATTCATACTAATGAAAAACGTGAAATGCTTGTCTTTTCGCAAAATTTTCTCTTCAACTTGGGGTGGGAAGTTCAAATAAATATTCTGTTATGTCCACAAAACATTCATTTTGAAATTTGTCATTATTAAATTGGAATATTATTGTGATATAATCTTATTATTGATACTTATTATTAATAAATTAAAATTTCAAAAAACTGTTGAAAATATTTAAGAATACTTACATCATAATTTTTGAGAACCAGTTGATTTTATATTAAAATTTCATCAGATGGAATTTCAGTAATAGATAATTTGAGTCTATATGTTATTTTATATTTCGTACTTTTTTTTTTTATTTTTGATCCGGACAAATATTTTAAAAAGGTTTTTTTGTAATCCAAATTCATTATTAGTAGTTAATAATAATAGTAACATAATATTTCAGTTTAATAATGACAATAAATATTAATATCAAGATTTATGTGGAGATAACAGCATATTTATTTGAATTTCTCACCAGAAGTTGTAAGCAATTTTTTGCCAAAAGACAAGCATTTCACCTTACTCGTTAGTATACATTGTCTCAAAAAATACTAAAAACTTTCTAGGTCAATGTCCCGTTAAAGAAAATGCGCTGAAATAGATATATTTGGAGAAAATCAAATTTCCCCGTTTTCTTCCTTGCATTTGATAGAATCTAGGTCCAATGACCAATCAGAGCCGCTCTCGGCTTCAGTCAACTCTCATGACACTTTTTTTCCGAGCACTAGATTGGAAGATGGAGGGGGCTGGCATTGGTTAAGGGGGAATGTATATAAGGAAGGTTGCATGGGTTGAGTCGAAAGGGGTATAAGGAGGGTTGCAGGGGTTAAGATCCATTAAGGCTTTTTCATGAACGCTAAGTAAGGTATCTTAATTAATGTATTTATTATTCTAATTAAATATAATATTCTAAAAAGATATACATAATAAAGTATTTTGAATGGATTGAACCTGAATAAAATAAAATACATAAATTAGATACCCGTAGGAAGGAATTCGATTTTTGAAACGTCGGTGGTGAGATCTTTTTATAATACAATATACCTCGATCTCCCAGTTTTGATCCAAGCCCACTGGATTGATGGAAATGGAGAGTACAATATGCAGGCATGGATAGGGATAAATGAAAAAGGCATTGATGGAAAAGGGTAGGCTGCGGAGACCATCATGTAAAGCTCTGGAGGCCCTAATGAGCTCTGGATGCCCTCGTGAGAGGCTCTGAAGGTTCTCGCGTTAGGTTATGAAGGCCTTCGAAGGAGGCTGTGGAGGTTCTGTATGTTTTCAGTTAGGTCAGTATATTTAGTAAAATATCGGGTAATATTCCATATGAGGTAATATGGCACAACGGGCAATATGTCATATGAGGTAATGTGGCACATAGGGTAATTTTACAAATGGGGTAATTTTGCACATTGGGTAATTTGGAACATAGGGTAATGTTGCATATGGGGCAATGTGGCACAGCTCGTTTATGTTTTGGGCAGGGTAGTATATTTGGAGTAATATGGAACACGGGCTAATATGGCATACAGGGTGATATGGCAATCAGGGTAATGTGGCACCTTGGGATAATGTGGCACATGGAGTACTGTTGCACATAGTTGTAGTAATATTCATATAGTAATATTTAAATAGATAAATTGATTTAATAATTTAAATGATACATTTACATAACAAATAATATAGTAATATAAGTATTATGTAATAGTTTAATGTGTAATTTACTGAGGAATCGGAATTTTGGGTTCTCAATTACTTTCGATAACACTTTGATTGTTCTTTTTGATGTTGTTCGCGACATTTTTTAAATTCAATTTTTCAAAATTGACCGATTCGATTTGCTTTATTGAATGATTTAATTGTAATGAGTAAAGAATAAATTGGTTATATAATGTTTTTTAACCTTCATTCATTTTGGGAAAAAAAATTTCTCGTCAAAACAGACGTTAATACCTTATAAACAAAACTGTTAAAAGTGTATATTTTCACTGTAGAAATAACAAAAACATTTTTGAAATTTTTTAAATAAATAATTTCCAAAATTGAGTAAAAGCCTACTAGTTTCAATTTTTTTTCTCAAAGTCTTTTCAATAACAGAAACGAATATATATGAAAAAAATCGAAAAGAGCAAGCTTGAAAAAAATTCGTAAAAACATCCAAGTAAACGATGAATGCGTTACTTAAAGTGCTTGAGACCCCAAAATTCGGATTTTTCGGTAAATTTTACATGAAACTGTTTAGTTTTATTTAATTTGATATAATCTAAGCCAAACGGTACAAATTATTATTATGAAAAATGTTATTATTTTTTTTTGGAGAATTTCAAAAATATATAAAAAATTCAAAATCTGATAAATCTTCGAAAAAAAATTTGCCAGTAAAATATCTACTCTTAAGCTCTTAGTAACAAGTTGTGTACATTTGAAAGAAAATCGATGAGATGAGTGGACTTTTGTAAATCTCCGGCATGGACTTCCCCAATTTGAAAAATATATTTTTCCATATATTCATTGTGGAATAAAAAAAGCACACAGTATATTTAGTTGAAATACGTGTAAAATCAATAATATATCAAATAACTATGATTAGTTAGAACGGAAGAATAATTGAAAAATTTATTATTCACTAATTTTCTTCAAGGAACATTTTCCTAAATCCTTTTTAAGAATTTTACAAAAGTAGGTACACTCTCAAACGTTATTAAGATATAATCGATAATAAATCAAAATGCTCAACTTCATAAAATAGTAACGAGTAACGCCCGTTTTGAATCTTTCTTTTACATCTTCATACGTACTACCGCTAAATCTCTGATCTGAGTCTGTATATATAGAAGCTTGAAGTGTGATCCTGTAATTTTCTATTCCAATATATCGGGGCACCGCCTCTTCCACCTAACATGAATTCGATTATCGTCTGGCTTAAACCAATGGCACTATACACCTATAGATTTTTTATTGATATTAACTTTTACAAAAGAACTAGAATACTGTGTATTTCGCCAAATTTTACCATTCACTTTTCACTTTTTTAACTTTCTGGACTCTTAAATGAACACCAGTCGCCATCGTTAATTTCTTTCGCTAGAGTTGTAGAGTTCACATTTTTTATTGAATTAGTACGCACAATCTTTTCGTATTTGCCACATTTAACCCTTTTTAAATGGTCAATTCTTGATTCAGACGATTTTGTATTAAGTAACCAACAAATAGATGATTTTCGCACAACTATCTCATTTCTATGAGCATCTTTGATGATTGTGAACTGTTTCTTTAGATCAACAACTATTTTTGTTTGCGATTCATCAAGCAAGTCAATATTACTTGCAGTGCTGATAAAAGGGTCAAGTCTTGAAAAATCTCAGAATCAGCTTCTGCTTCTTGAGATGAAATGATCTCGGAATCAGCGAGTTTTCTTCAGAAATCTGCTCTTCGATGTTTGAATATCTCTCTTCTTCGAAGGTATCATGTGCGTGATTTTGACTCAACTTTCATATTTGAATATTATTGGCTGTCTGAAACTCTACTTCTATACCTAGAGGAGAAGCAGTGCCGAATGCATCTCGCTTTGCATGAAGAACATCTTGAACTGAAGTTAGATTTGGAAATATGCTCTCCTCATTCACAAGCATTGTAGACGTGGAAATATGCTATTTGAACAAATTCCAGACTTGCGGATTACACATTTTTGACGATAAAGTACTCCGAGATAATCAATGCTTCATTTCTAAGACTTCATTTATGGTCATGTTAAAATGTGCGTTGGTACCACAAAATTGCCCATTGGCATCACTATGAATAGTTTCAACAGTCTTGATTTTAGTTTTGTAATACTGTGCACTGTATTTTGAGTACAGGTGTAGGGTGGGAGTACTTTTGAACGAAATCCTTCAATATTGACGCAAAGTTAGGATTGCTTAAATCAGTGTCCGTATGAATCCGCATAGCTCGCAGTAAGTGGGAATCTTCATCAAAAGAGATACCCACTACTGTTATTCCGCACTTTTCAAGACTACTTATTATATATTTCCATCTATTCATGACATGATGCCGAAAATACAAGAGCAAAAAAAAGGTGCATCACGTTGTAGTAGCTGTACCACTATAACATAAAGAGACGATGCTACAATATTGTTCAAAAAATGATCATGGATGACCGTGGCAGATGTAGCCATGAAAGAGTATGCAACAGGCATTCCTAATTCACTAAAAGGTGAAAAAATTCCACGAGTTGATTTGAGTTGGAATCGTATTGGATCCGGCCAGTAGTGCGTGTTGCATCCTCACTAAGCTAAACATTAGAAGGAATTCTTTTAATTCCATCGTACAGCATGTGCCTTCAATTAAAGATGAAGCGTAACTATTTAATGTACGACTAACTGTGCTTAAAGATGGCACCGGCAAGTTTGCAGATGATGTCTCATATAACATTCGGCCACCAATTATAAAAATGTAGGCTGCAAATAGTTTCGAAGACTTTTCCTATCTAAGACCCCTTCTATTATATTCTGCTTTCTCTTTGGCACAAAGAATCAATATCTTTCAAAATGTTGATTGCATCTCACAGTCTTCCTCCAAATTCAGAGTCGGCGAAACTACTATGGTATGTATAGAGAACTCTATACGTGAAAAAATTCCATGTATGGAATTCCATACATGGGATTTAGATAGGGTATCGAGAATCTTTTCGGAATTTTCGATGCTTTGTATAAATTGTCATGTTCGTGTAATTTTCGATCCAAGAGTACACTAATACTGTGTATATGAGTGTTTTTTTGTATATTCTCGTCCACTATGGACCAATCAGTTTGCTATTGCCATCTCTCAATAGTGAGGCCCAATTCACAACAGTACACTGCTGCAATGCGACACAACAGTCGTGTGAAACGAGCTTTGTATGCCCCCATAATGGATTCTCTCGCTTTTCTGAATCTCAGCTTACTATTCCCTCTCTTTATACAAGGGCTCCTGAACCGGTCTCCTGTTCGCTTTGATTTTGCAGAAATGTCAAATTTCGCAATATTCTTGGTATATAATAGTACCCATTGTGTGATATTATTCTCATTTCTGGAATTATTTTCCAGTATCTAACGTGCCGAAGGCGTTCAAACATCGGAAAGAAGAAAATGCTTGGCTTGATTTGAATAAAAATAACTTAGCGATCTGCACAATTTGTACTGCAGCTTATGAGAAAGAATTGATCATTTCAAGGGATACGCGAACGAAGAATTCATGTAGGGCGTGGGTAGCAGAAGGATTTGGCGCGTGGAAGAACGCAACAACTGCGATAAGAAACTACTCTTAAAGCTCTTATCACCGTGAGAGCTTTGAAGCGCTCGTCAACTTGAAGACAGTCAATATTGTCCAACATCTGAGAGACAGCATTCAAAAACAAATGATGCAATACCGAACTGCACTGCGGGAGATTTTTAGCACGATAAAATTGCTTGGTCAGCAAGGATTGGCTCTACATCATGACACTCAGGACGAGATTCTAGATATCATCGCTACGAAAGTCATTTCTGAACATTTTGAACCAA
>JAUMHM010021087.1:0-16804 GCA_032362435.1 Melikaiella ostensackeni
TCCATCAACCTAACCTGAAACAAAGGCACACAGCCTTCATAGCCTTGGCCAAATAGGTCTAGCATCAACGGCAAGGAAATTAGTCTCCAGACCTAGGCTAGTAGTCTGCTTCTTTGCAGAATTAAAGAAGAAGAAGATTTCAGAAGCGCGGCCCAAGACGCCCAGTCTTGATCTTACGAGCGAAGCGCATAGATCGTAGAGGGAACCTTGAGACTAGTCGGAAGATTGAGGCCGCAGACGGTGCGCGTCCTTTTAATTATATTGAGAGATACTTGTTTTATAAACGGAATAATTTGAGGATCTATATAATCATTGAATATTTTATCACGAAAAGCATAATGGATTTAGATTAAAAGACCTGTATGTACAAATAGAATCGTGCAGGATTCATTGAATAAAATCAATTAATTGCAGTCGTTATCTAATTCTTCCTCCATGCGTATCCCACTTTTCTTATAAAAATTATCAATAATCATTAAAAATAGAAATTAAATAAAAAAATTCATTTTATTAAGTAAACCGTCTCCCAGTAGAACCGCGGTCAATCACACTCATGGCCACGCCTCACAACCGTGAGATGGGTGGCCACATGGTACGGTGGAATCACGATGAAGGGTCGACGAAACCCTCGTGATTCCAAAAGACACAGAGCGACCCGAGAACGACAGCTCTCTGCATCCATCTTGCAAGTGCTTTGGCATTTTTCTGGCACGCGGGTATGGCTTCGAGGTTACGGACCAGTTATGGTTTCACACCTCCGAAAGCACCGATAACAAGGACAATCATTTTAGTCGAATATTCTTTGTACACTCCTTGCAGCTCCCGTATAAGGTCTCGATACCTCTCCCCCTTTTCCTTCACCTTGACTGAGTTGTTGGCGTCGGCTGGAGCCGAGAATTCGATTACAAACATTGTTCGTTTCCCTTTGTCAAGGAGTACGATGTCAGGCATCGAGTATGCAGCCTTTAGCCTGAAGTCAAAGTTCCAGTAAATTTTGCACAACTCGTTCTGGACAATTGACTCTATCTGTCTGGGAGCTTTCGTCAGGGCAGGGTCGCGGTTAACATCATAAGAGCGTCAAAGATGGTAATGAAGCACTCTTAAATCCTGGCATTATGCCTGTTGAGATACGTCGTTCCCGAGTGAGTGAGGCACCCAGATAGTATGTGCCATAGGCGCTCAGAATATGCATGACACGCTCTACACCTGTCGCTGGAAACTTCTTCACGTAAGATGCGGCTACGGTATACCAAGATGATACCCTCCTGACATGCGAAAAGAAAACCCTCTGTGTCCGAATTAAGTCCGGATAATTTGAGAAAAGCAAACATTAACTCTATCGACAAAGACTAATCTTTTTACATTTCTGTGAATGTTCCGTTGCATTTCCTTGTCGTGGAGCTGTTCAAGGAAGTTGTTCACCTTTGCTTTCTTCACCCGGACTTTTAGAAACGAGGCATCTAGATGGGCTGATGCACTTTCCTCACTTCTGATGTCAAGATCCAGGCCAAGGGTCTTGGCCGCCTGCTCCGCGGCTTTGTGAAGGAACGCTTCCTTGCCAGTCATCTCGTGGTCCCTCCTGTTTATCACGATCTGAAATGTACCCAAGATAATGCGCTTATAGACAGTGGATATCTAGGAGTCCGCCCACGCCTTTACGGCGTGAGATGTATAGGCTCGGAACGGAAGAGTAGATATGCAAGCTCTTCTGCACATGCATGGTCTTACGTGTAGCGATTTAGGGGGCCGTGAGCTCGTGCTTCGTCCATGTAACCACCCTAAATGAATAGAGTATAACCAGCACTCCTGTCCACAATCTCAGAGTCGTCGCGAATGCTAGCAAGCTTTCCTCGCTTCAGATGAATCTTGGCACACTTGTCCATTCCAAAGTCCACACCAATCTTTCGTGTGTACTTCTCGACGATCCTCAGAGCATCCTTTAGATGCTACGTTTCAGAAGCATAGAACATCAAGTCTTCCTCATAAAATATATGAGTGACTTAATGCTCCCAATTATTAGTCTCGCCGCAGATGTACCCATGAGAATTGCGTAATGCGAGAAATAGTGGCAAAAGTGTAATTCAAAAGAGAAGAGAGCTCATGGAGTAACTCTGTAAGACGCCCTCCTGAAAGGTGACGCTGTTGGTTGTCACGCGATAATTTCCAGATAATATAGTGAATCTGGTTTTCAAAGGGGCATCATTCTCTCTATGCACTCTCTATGGGTCACTTTGTCCGTATAATCCTGTCGTTCAGGGTAAGTGAAGGGCGTTTCCGACTTCAATTATGAGCTGTAGATCCGGGCCAGATGTTGGCGTTTAGAAGTAAACTTCTTCCGCTGGAAGTTCTTGATACCATCTGATCCGGCAGCGAACAAGTTCATCGTGCCCCTCAGTGTTTCCTCCACCTCTTCGGCAGTGATTGGTGGGCATTCCTCTTCCGACGTAATCAGGCTTTCGCACAACTTCTTGAAATGTCTGATGCTCTCAGTGTCTTCATTTAATGGGTGTCAAACTTCGTAAGTCTCCCTCCAAAAAATTTCGACCTCCTCGGACGTAGGCGGATTATTGACAGAAACAGGGGGATCGCGGAAGAGGCGCGATGGGTCAGCGAAAAAATGTTGATTCTCCCTGACCCATTTCTCCCTCTTCTGTATTCTCCTCCTGGCGTCAGATATCACTTATTCAATGTGTGATTGTGGATTCTCATGTCGCGAGCGAACTTTTGGAACCTTACCGTGAAAGACTTACCAGATGCTATGTAGTCTATTACACACTGAATACGGGACGCGTTTCGTCCAGCCGAGCCAATCTTGTTAGCTTTACCCTTCAACGGCTGGTGTGGAAGGTGTCACTGCTGAAATGCTCAAGAACAGTGTCAGATATTTGTATGTGTGGCTGAGCGAATTTTCGAATATGTTTACTGAGAACGGTGGAGTTCCAAATTATCGGAGAGAGAAGATTATCGTTCCGCTCTTACAAAGGAGAGGGTGTTAATGATGACTGTACTAATTACAGAGCGATTAGCTTACTAAGTAACGTGGGAAAAAATATTTACCAAAACACTTATTAGTAAGGTCATGTGAATAAATAACGAAAGGATGTGGGAAGTTCAATGTGGATTTATGCCCGATAGATCATGTGCAAATCAGATGCTTAACGTGAGGCAGATCATAGAAGAAAGTTTGATAGTTGACAAAAAAACGTTCTGTACATTTGTTGACCTGGAAAAAGCTTTCGATCAGGTGGATGGAACTAAACTTCAGAAAGTCCTAAAAGATTAATTGTGAATGGTGGCTTCTAAAAGCAATAAAAGCATTAATGCTGGCAGTAAAGCGAGTATACTCGTAAGAGTAAACGGGCAGCTGAGCGATTGGTTTTATATTAAGCAGGACGTTAGGCAAGGCTGGGTTATGTCAGTGAAAGTGCGTGGACTAGCGTTTGCAGATGAAAAGATCGTTACGACAGAATCAATCCATGATTTGCAGAGAATCATGCGTAGGCTGGATATCATCATGAAGAGTATGGGTCTTAAGATTAACGTGATTAAAACAAAAATTATTATGTTTGAAATAAGGAGAGAGAAAACGGTATGCAACATTACCTTAAACCTCTGTAAAAAGAAGGAATTATTTCAGGGATAATTTCAGGTATTGAAATGAGACTCAGAACAAAATAGTCTCGAGTGCTACTAAAATGAGACCACTGGTGGGATCCCAGTGTCAACTGTTCTAAACTAAAAATAGCAGAATGAAATTATCCTATTCGAAAAAAGGACACGCAAAAAATAATCCGGTGGAATAAGAGATGTCTAGTTTTGAGTGACGAAGAGAGGATAGAACAAGTTGATGATTTCGTGTATCTTGGAAGTTTCTTTACTGCTGACGGAAAGATGAATGCATAGATATCCAGACTATAAACGAGGGTAGATAGATTGTCGGCAGTGTTGAGCTATTACCAAGAGCAAAAATGTAACGAATAAAAGCTAAAATTGCAATATATGATTTTGTGTTGGCACCCACTGTGCTGTATGGTTACGAGCCCTGGACGTTTCAAGAAAATGATAGGAGCAAAGTGAGCGCGGTTGGAATGCAGTTCCTGCGGAATATGTGCGGTAAAACGCTGATGGGCGAAGTCAGTAATGAGTGGGCTCTCAAAGAATGTGGTGTAGAAGAAACATTGATTGACAAGAATGAAAGAAATTAGCTGAGATGGTTTGGTCATGTTGAAAGAATGGATGGAGGTCGTTCATCCTTGAAGGACGTTTGACGACGCAAGTGCATTTAGATAAGGTGAATGGTGGCGTACCCATAGGTAAACCGAAGAAAAAATGGGTAGAATGAGACTTCGAAGCGGAAAGATATAAATAGTCGTAGGAACACAAGAGCTTGCATGAAAAGATGTATGCAAGGATAGGGATGTGTGGAGGACAATCGTTTATAAGTAGAAGAGTGGGTGTGACTGGGATAAAAAAGTATGGATCTTTCTATAGATTTATCAGTCAGTTTGAGTGTTGATGAGGGAATCATGATGTACGATGGCTCTGTGGAGCTCTTCATCTGGAGTGATTGCTAGAGGAATTGATCAGCGACCCATGTCGGAGCGGTGTTTGGAAAGAGTATGTCATTTGAATGAGCAACACGCGACTTCTAAATTAATCTAAAACCTATCCCTTCTTCTACAAATCCGCTACTCACCCTATCCATACAAATTCCTTAATGTCCGGTAGTGCAACGAGGCTAGAATTGAACAATTCACGCTCAACCCAAAAGGGATTTGGCTTGATGGTACCATAATAAATAATGATATGAAGCATATAGTTGACGCATGCGCAGCATATGCAACTATGATTAGGTAACGAGCGTCTCCATATTTTAAGCTCTTATTGAAAAGGTATTGAATTTGGAGGAACATTATGAATGATAATGAAGTTTAAACCTACTTGTTAATATATTAAACAAATTGAATAAATAAATTGACCTAACTTCTATTCTTATACTGATAGAAATTCTTTTTGGCATATAAGGTAAATGTTCCAGTTTGGACGAGTGACCCAGTTTGAGCGAATGCTTATATACTATAGGTAAATCCGTGGCAATCTTAAAGTTAAAGACACTAGCAATAGTTCAATCACATTCTAGAGTGGATTAAATATATTTTTGATATAGGTTTTATAGTCATTTTATTATTTATTCGTATTGTTCAAACATTATATAGTCACGCGCGTCGTCATCTGCGACCGATCGAGCGTAACATTGCACTCGGCTTATTAGTTTGGGAGTTGACACGATGAGTTGTTTTTCGTCACAACAGTGCTTGAAAAATTTTGTGGTGCGAGTGTTTTATTGAAAAGTAAGTAATAATTATAAGTTTTTCAAATGGGCCCGTCAATACAACTCAAAGTTAATGCATAATTCGTATATTTCCTGCCTCCTTAATACGGACGGAAAAAACGGTTGGAGGAGTTTGGACGAGTGTTTGCAAACAACAAGGTTACATAAAAATGATGCGTTTTTTTTTTAGATAACAAGCACACTTTCTCAATTCTTAAAGCTTTCTCCTGTCATGACGCGTATTCTTTTATAAATTTGTGTTGGATAATTGATAAAAATGTACGCGAAACGATTACAATGACAATGTGACAGCCATTTCTTTCTGCCATATTCGGGACAGCGTGAATTTGGTCTCAGGATAAACTACGATATCCCACCACTGTAGGAAATCAAACATGGAGTCGCTCGCCCAAACTGGGAAATTCGATTCGCCCAAACTGGGTCAGAGAAAAAATTCATTCGCCCAAATAGGTTCATCGGAACAGCATGGAATATTCTCTATTATTGAATACAAATTGTTTCTTTATATTGATGAGCAGACAAAATGTTGATGAAAAAATGTTCAAACTGTGCGATATTAGGAACTTTCCTCGATTCATAAAATTTAGAATACTATTACAAGCAAAATACGGCGCACAAATCCTTACATTCGCCCAAACTGGGACATTTACCTCACATGTTAAACATTAATAAGTTTGGAAGTGAAATTTTTTCCAGCATCGAGTACAAAAATTTCACTTGACGTCTAATTCTTGCCATCTCTGTAAGTGCCACTTTTATTTTATTAATTCCAATGGGTTTACAATTAGCGCAGCACTACGCCAGTATTGACCAGAGTTTGATGGCATTAGCGGGGTACTGGTAGCCCAACACCGGCGTGGAGCTGGCGTAAGCTTGGGATGATAACGCCGTTCAGTACTGATTGTCAGCTTTGATGACTGCACTGGGGTTTCAATACTGGCTTGCTATCGCACTAGTACTGTACAAGGATTTCTGATACTGGCGCGGTACAGGCATAATAACGGATAACAAACGGCATGGAAGTCAACCGGCATTACTACCAAAGGTAACTCGACCGGCAGTTAGCAATCGTTACTGAGACGGCACTGGCTTTTATACGCCACTAAAATTGAAAAAATATTTTTTTTAAATAACATTGAACTAAACACATGCCCCATTTGTAGGTATATCAATTATACACTTATAATTGATCGATATTTGTAATTTTAAATGCTTATATAACAAATAAAATTTCGGACGTACGCTGGGGGAAATCGAACAGAATGCATAAACCTAAATTAACGTTTGTAAGTCGACGCTCTTGACCATTACACTTTCATGCAAGTTGAACTCTGTTACGACAAATCGAAATACATCTGTCTGCACGTAAATACCTGATCATTATGATTCTGTAAACTATTTTTTTGTACAAATTAACTACTATACATAATTTTTTAAGAGTTTCAAAAATTGCATTTTGAAAAATATCAATTTATCTCGACAAACATTGACCATACCTCAAAATTGACAACATTTCAAAATATGTTCAAACGCAGATCTTTTGAAATACTAAATTCATGCAGGATAAGAATTTTCAAAAAATCTTAAAACTAAAATTGTGAAAAATTTGAAATTTCTCGAAAATGGCTAGTGCACCCCTATACTTTCGTGACATTGAGAAATGTTGTTCTTTACGAAAAATATGTCTCACTCCTTGTACACTTTAAAATTCTTTAATAAACTTTCAAATTAACACAAACGTGTTCTCTCAATTTATGAAATAAAAAATTCTTGTTTATTATTATCTGGAATTGGACCGATGGCGGTAGCTGGGTGGTGGTTCCGACTCGTCGAGATTTTAAAATGTTAAGCATGGACGGGCGTGGTTAGCACATGGATGGGTGATCGTTCAGGATTTCTCGCTTCGTTGTATTTTCACTGCCTTTAACTATTGTTTAGCGAGAGGTTTGAAACCGAGGATGTATGTGGGCACTCGATGATATCGAGTATCTTCATCCGAACTCGTCTGCCGGTAGCCGGTTGTGCTCGGGAGTTTTCGTTTTCTGCACTTTTCCACTCTTCTGTCCAAATGTGTAGGCGAATTGGAGCGCCTCTAATCAAAATCCGGCTGCAGACGGTAAGGGATTTTAGAGATTAAAGAAACCCACAGAATTGAGTACTTCAAGCGTTGCTTAGAGGCTCATTAAGAGATTCAGGGTATTTGGGACTTTTCGGAAGGGAGTTGAGCTGAAAGGTTCAATGTCCGAAGATCGCATGTTTCATTATTTTCTGAACCACCTTTATGGAAAAATACAAAAAGAAACATAAAGTGAAAAATTTTTGAAAATCAAAATTGTTATTTCTTCCGAAATTTATTGATTGTGGAGAAAAACATTGAACGCAGAACAGTCGTGTGTTTTCAAGATCTTCAAGCCTGTTATGAAAATGCATTATAGAAAATCAACACCTTTCTTTATAAATTATAAAAACTACAGGGAACTTTTGCATTCATCGTAAAAGCCAGTGTCATTCTTGAACTATTAAGTACATAAAAAAATGTTAGGTAGAATAAATGTGTAATTTGATAATACATACACTGTTAGAAATTTCTATAGCGATTTTACTATAAATGTAATGGAAGCAATATGCATATACGTAAAGTAAATTTGCTATACATGTTTAGTACTCTGAATTATGAGAAAACTAAAGTTTTTTGTGATGTTGCTTAATCTCTATAACTCATTTGAAATAAGAAGATCCGAATGTAAAACGTTTGCTAAAATGTATCAATTAGAATTTAAATATGACGTGCAGGTGAAACTTTTGCCAAAAAAGCAAGCCAAAGGTGAAAATTCCAGATACGAAAAATAATTTGTGAGTTAGTTCTTCATTTTGTTTCATTTATGTGATTACATTATTACTAATAATGAATTCAGTTGAAACTATTAGAAAAGAAAATTATATATTATAATTCAATTATGAAAATTACTTGATCCATGAATTATAAAATTTGTAAATTGAATTCCAAGAATTATTACAAAAGATTTTACGACACATGTGTTGTAATTTGAGATTACTATTCCAGGAATGTAAATTCACTATACAAAAGTATGGTAAAATTGTCGTAAAATTACAAACATTTTTAACAGTGTACATTCTTTCGTCACAATCTTTTTCTCTGAAATCTTTCAAAATATATCACGAAAGCTATGAGAATAGAGGATATTTCGAAAACTCACTATTCCACTCTAGCCAAATTAATGGAACATTCAAATGAACCACGTGAAATAAATAATAAGATCAGGATTCTGAAGATATTAAGAGGAAAAAACTTTTACAAATTTTAACAGAAGACTAGAGAGGGGAAGTAGATCAATAGTTCATATTATTAAAAACAATAGGGACAAAAATTTTATTTATTTATTACTGGTTCTTATCCACTTCTATTTCTTAAATTGAAAATTCTTGTTTATTTATTCTAGATCTTGCTTTAGATCTTAGACCTTGAGGGCCTAGGGGCTTTGATGAGACACCCTGGTAGGTTGCACGAGAGGACCTGAGAGTATGGGCGGTAGATAGTATGGAGGGTAGGGGATAATTCCTGACACAGCGGCCGCGAGATCTTTATATAATAAAGAGAGATATTCACATATAAAGTTTGGACTGAACCAATTAATTCCATGTAAAAATGGTGAATTTGATGAAAAGTAGCTATTTTAGGCTACTGAACATTGATGTCAGAGAAAAACAAAGGCTTCACCAAAATAATTTCGACGAATTTTTTATTGAGTATTCTATACCTTATAACTTTATATAAATGCGAGATCGCTGAACTTGAAGTTTAGAGATTGGCAGCTTTTTTAAATTTCGCCAAATTGTGGACAACTTTGAGAATGACCCTATTTTTTAGTCAATGACATTCATATATGGTAAATATTCTTCCTGAAACTACCTCTAACATGAATGAATGCAGCCATCGAAACTTTAAAATCGGTTACGACTTGTCTTGTTCATGCAGGTTTCAAGAGAAAAGCAAAACTGACGAAGATTAAATCGCTGACATGACCATGCAAGATTTTTGCTGGAATTCTAAAAAATCTTTGGGATAATCCAAATATATTTTATCAGAATTTCTTAAAAATTATTTGGCCAACATTAACTTCACAGATTTATGGAGTTTTACCTGAGAAAAAATATTTGCATCGCAGATTAATGCAATTCGATTCATTTAATTCTAAATTGGATTTTTCCCCTATTGGCTGATTCACCAAGTTATAAAAAAAATTATTCAGGCGCTATCAAATTGAAAACTTGGCAGAGATAATGTTAGATGAAGAAAAATCTGTTTTGCTGACAGCTTTAACTGTGAACCTATCTTCGCACACATTTTGATATGACATAGTTTGTTTATTAACATATATGTACTACTATGACACATAACAGAAAATTTTTGGGCAGCCATATATTTGCGTTGGTCGAAAATTATTCTCTGCCAAGACTACAATTTAAGAATTGAATGGATTTATACTTGAATTCAATTTCATCGTACAATGTCTCAGTTTTAATTTGAACTTGATTTGCTGCTGTCAATATTGATGTTCGGTATAGAAATTAATTGTTTACATCTCGATTTTATTTTTAGATTCTCATTATCTATAATAAAAGGATTTGGATTTATGTGAATTCGGACCTATCCAGTATTTACTAATTCGACATGGAAAAGTACTGATCGCTTAGTGAATCCTTATGTATGAATTTTTTTTAAAGCTGTCTACCATAACGAGAAAAGGTGATCGAAATCGGAAACGTAATGAATAGGAAATTTTTATAAAATAACGCGATTGTGTAACAATTTTTAACTCTATCGAAACAACGAAATGTCAATATTGTGAAACTTGTGAATAGTCTACCTCACCTCTACCAACATAACGTATTCACAAGTCACAGCTCGAAAGCAGGAAAACAAGAATTATATACACACTTAAATTATTTTACCGTGCTTTATTTTTGCAAAAAATATAATAAGTATATATATATATATATACATATATATCACCGTTTATATCGGAATTCAGTTCGAACTCGTTTGAACTAGTTGAAACGCGAAATCACCAAGGGTATTTGTGAAATCTAGTTCTTACTAGTCAAAGCGCGAACTAACCAAGTGCTTCTGTGAAAACCCAAAGAATTTTCAAATTTAATCTGATTTCGAGTTTCAACTGAAAATCTCAGTTCAAACTAGATTCACCCAATTTTGCTTTTGGAAGTACTAGTTTTACGTCCACTATTCAGTGAAAACGCGAAATACTGAGTTCGCAACTGCATGCGCTGGAGCTGCTGTATGTGCTTTATGGGCAACATAACCTAGACTTAGGGAATGCGATGTCTTATGTCTAGTGTGAATGCTGAAACTTTTGAATTGCTATCTCGAATACCTTCCGAGATAGGAGGTTAGAAATGCCTGTGACTAGTTACAGAATTATGTGGATCACAAAATATGTCTCACTTCTTGTACACTTTAAAATTCTTTAATTAACTTTCGAACTAACACAAACGCATTCTATCAATATATAAAATGAAAATTTTTTCTTGAGTATTATCTGGAATTAAACCCACGGCAGTAGCTGGGCGGTGGTTTTTGACTCGTCGAAATCTTGGATGTTAAGCATGGATGGGCGCGGCTAGCGCTCGGATGGGTGACCGGTTCAGGATTCTCGGTCAGTCGTATTTTCACAGCGTTCAACTTCTCTCGAGTGGGAAATTGACACCGAAGATTGATCCGACTGCAGACGGTAGGGGCTTTTTTATAGATCAAAAGAACCCACAGGACTGAGTACTTCAGACATTGCTTGGATACCTATTGAGAGAGTTGGGATATTTGGAAGTTTTGGGACGGGAGTTGAGGTCCAAGGTTTAATGTCCGAAGATCTCTCGTGGCAGGGGAGTTTCAGATATGTTAAAAATAAAAACCTCAAAAAGATATACATGGAGTTAAAATCTAATCTATATTCTAGAATTGTTTTCTAAACCTTCTGCACGAAAAAATACAAAAAAAAACCTAAAGTCGAGATTTTTTAAAAATTATAATTGATCTTTTTTCGAAATCTATTGATTGTGAAGTTATAAACGTGTATCACAGAAAATCATCACCTTTCTTGATAAAGTATTAAAACTACAGAGAACTTTTTTTGCATCGCAAGAACTATAACTTTTAAACCATTGACTACATGAAAAAATGTTCTACAGAACAAAATGTCATTTATTGAGACGTACACATTTTTCTGCATTTTTTTTCTCTGAAATACAAACTTTTCAAGGTATATGTCGTTTTTTGAACAAGTTCATAAAAATCAGCGTGTTTTTCCTTTTTGATCGATTTTATCGAAAAGTAAAGATTTCACCAAAAAATGTTGGTTGCAAAAAAGTTGTGTTTTTACGAAACACACAACTTTGTTGAATCATGTTTTTGCAAATATATTACGAAAACCGTGAAAATCGAGGTCATTTCAAAAATTTTCTATTCCTTAAAAATTAAAATGCACAGAAAAGCCTCTCAGGCTTTTTTGGCACAAGGTTGAATGTATAAATTTATATATGACTGGGCGGGTGCCACCTTTCTGCACGCTTTGCGTGCCAAGCTCCCCTTTTTTATTAGACAATAGTTAAATAATAGTTACTAATAATAATAGGGGAAGGAGATCCATAGTGAATGTTGTTGAAAAAACTAAGAACGAGACTTTTATTTATTTATTTTTGGTTCTCATTTCCTTTTATTTTTCTATGTGAGAATCCTCATTCATTTATTTTCGATCTTGCTTTAGACCTTAAACATCGAGGGCCTAGTGGTTTTGATGGGACACCCTGGTAAGTTGCACGGGTGGACCTGAGGGTTTGGGCGCTAGAGAGTATAGAGGGTATGGGACAATTCCTGACAATTCCTGAAAGTTTGGACTATAGCAATTAAGTCGATGTAAAAATGATGAATTTGACGGAAAGTTACTTTTTTAGCTTTCTAAAAATTGATGTCGAAGAAAAACAAAGGCCTTACTAAAAATAATTTCGATGAATTTTCCATTCAGTATAATATACCTTATAACTTTATATAAAAGCGAGATCGCTGAACTTGAAATTTAGAAATTGGCAGCTTTTAAAATTTGGTGAAGTTTAGTGAATTTGTAGACAACCTTGAAGATGGCCTTATTTTTCAGTTATTAACATGCGTATATGGCGAATATTTTTCCTAAAACAACTCTCTGAAACGAATAAATTCAGCCATCATACTTCAAACCTTGGTCAAACAAAAATCTGTTTTGATGGAAGCTTCAACTATAAGCCTATCTTCATATACATTTTTATATGACACAGTTTGTTCAATGACATATATACTACTACGACATCAAACAGAAAATCTTTGGGCAGAAATATATTTGCGTTGGTCGAAAATAATTCTCTGCGAAGACTTTAATTTAAGAATTAAATGAATTTATACTTTCAACTCTATTGAAACAATGAAAAGGCAATATTATAAAACTTGTAAATAGTCTACGTCACCTCTACCAACATAACGTATTGTGAAGTTATAGATCAAAAACAGAAAAACAATAATTATTTACTCAAAATTGAAACATTAAAATTTTTGGTCAATTTTTCAGTCATGAAAATAACGTATAATTTATTATCAATTCGAAGCCTCATTTTAAATGAATATGTTCCACTTTAAGATCTTCAAAATTAAACACTGTTATAGATGAAATGTTCAAAATTTTGAAATTCAAAAATAGTGGCCTTAAAATTTCACAAATTAACATTCGAGGCTCTAAAGCTAAGAAAATATTTTAGGGATGATCATTTAAAATTAAAAACTACAAGGCACTATCAAAATCCCAAAAAGTATCACTGTTTGATTAATCAAAATTCCTGAATCGCGTGATGAGATGGGATTTCAGATGTGAAAAGCTCCTCGTTGAAAGCGGAAAAAAATTGAACCATTCATATTTACAAGCTTCAAATCTTAAATAACTTGAGTACCAAGCATGAAAAACAGAAATTTTTCAATTCAATATTTTCCCAGCACCAAACATTGAGTAATTTCAAATTTCGAATGTTTAGAATTCTACAACATTATATCAGAAGCTTACTTCATAATGTTCAATTTAAAATTTAAAAATTCATTGAAAACTGTACAATTTAAAATTTGTGATGTTCCGAAATACAGATTTTGTTCTTCCAGCTCTCCTTAAAATAGGACTTCATTACATCGATGAAAATTCTTCTAGATTCTGCATATACAGGTAGTTACTCCCACGGTGATTTATAAATCTCCCGCCTACTTAGTACAACAGGAAAATTTTTCGAAAATTCTAAAGTATGGTACTTGGTGATGAGCGAAAAAAGGGATTTGTACGAATGTCGGCACGTTCTCTGTTTTTCCCTTTATTACAATCTCATCAGAGAATTAGATTTGTGTAAGATTTGACCCTCCCCCCGTTTTTGTCAAATGTCCACGTTTTGAGACCCCCTGAACCCAGAAAACATGTTTTTACGAATGTGTATGTGTGTCTGCCTGTATGTGTGTCTGCCTGTCTGTGTGTCTGCCTTTCTATCTGCTGTGTGTCTCTATGTCTGTGTGTGTTGTAGATTTTTAGTTTGTGAGCACGATAACTTTCGAAAGAATTGATCGATTGGATTGGCTTTTGTTATACTCTTTGAGTGTCCTGAAATGAAGGCCAAGTTCGTTAGCCAGTCATTCTGGACAAAAATTCAAAGAGTGGGAGCATTTTTAAAATTTTGAGACTACTTTTTTTCCAAATTTACAAATTCCATGTACGGACATTCATAGTTCTCAGAATTCGAACAATTTATCCTCATGATTTTTTTCGCTAAGAAGAAAATTGTGGGAGTTATAGCATTTCTAAAATTAAAAAAAAACGAAAATAAGAATTTTAAGCCAAACAATGCACGATATGAAAAAAAGTCAACAGGAGAAAAACGTTTCTTTTTGGAAGCCGTACAAGATTGTCATAACAACTTTTTGAATTCTCGTGAAAAATTGAAAATTCAAATTTTCAGCTGAATAACGCGGAATACGAAAGAAACTTCAGATATCAAAATTGTTGCTTTTACAAACACCTATAAACTTGCCTCTAAATATTTTCTGGTGGAAGGTATGGTTTGTATTTTAAGTATAGAAAATGGTATTGGAATATTTTAATTTTAATTTTTCAGCCAAAGGACCGCGAGATGAGAAAAAAGTAGTAAAAAAAAGTAGAATTTGTGCTTTTACAGGTCAAATAAAATTGCTGTTAAACATTTCCTTATAGGACCAATCTTAAACCATGATAATTTTTTTAGTCGTCTTTTTAATTATTTACTTGTATATATTATACGGTGAGCTAGGACCTAATGAGCGTTTGTCTGGCAATAATTGTATGCAAAAGAATAGTGTTTTTGAGTAAACAAAATCGACGAATTTTTAAAGCCATTTTTAATACTTGCATACTGCTCATATCTTGAAAACAAACGCCCAATGGCAGACAAACAATATTACGTTCTATTCCGTGTAATGCATGTTATTTTTCACAACTACTCTAGACAAGGTGTTCCAGGCTTCCAGCCCTAGGGATGAAGCATATAATGTTTCAACCCGAAGGTTGAAACACCTTGTTTCGCCCCGCTCTACAGGTACTGGAAATCGAATTCTCAATAGAGGTGTTGTTCAAACAAATATGTACCTAGTAGACTTCCATGTACTTTTTCCTTGTCATCATCCTCTTGTGAGTATATCATTCACTGTTGGAGAAGAATATATCATTTGGGTGGCCCAAATTTATAACTGCAGAATTTTATTTTTTATTTTGGTGAGCAAACTCCCCCCCAATTCATTTGTTTTCCAGGGACAGAAAACCCAATTTCTTTTTCGAACTGGTCAACATTAACCTGTGCACCCGGGCTTCTAAAATAAACACGGGGTTTTAAATGGGAAAAACCCATTTTTCGAAAAAAAAATTTACGAAAAAGCACTTGCTTCCCTTTCTAAAGAATTTTCAAGAAATAATTTTCACACAAAAACTTTTAATTTTGTCCTTCCTAAACTCCTTGAATTGTGCCCGGCTTATTCCCCGAAAATGCAAAATAGCAGTTTCATGTCAAATTCATGGCAAAATATTCTTATTGAGATAATGTATTTTTATCTGATATATAATAATTTTTCCAAGTACTTTTCAACTAATTTGAGTTGCTAAATAATAACTATTTGCTTGAACAATTTTTTCCCCTTGAAATCGTGAGAAGTTAATAGTTTCTGAAGAGAATAACACAATTAACTCATGTTAAGAGCAATAATTTTTAAGGATATTTGGCAATTACTTGTTAAACAATTTTCTTCTTGTAAATCGTAAAAAGTTATCATTTTCTGGAATGAATGACACAATTAACGAAAGTTGAAAGTAATATTTTTTTGTTGAGAATGTTTGGCAATCATATAAAGAATTTTCGATCCTCCAAAAAATTTTTCTCCCCTGTTAATCGTGGAAAGTTATTATTTTCTGGAATTAATGTCACATTTAACGGATGCCAAAAGTAATACTCTTGGTTTAAAATGTTTGAAAATTATTTCAACAATAAATAATAGTTCACTCTCAGTTGAAAAAAAGTCGAAACTTCGCATCTTTCGAATAAAAATGAATCATGCTGAGAAAATGAAAAAAAAAATTGTTTCTACCAATAAAACTGCTGTTTTGCATTTTGGGGTATTTTCCGGGCACTAATGAAAGGGGTTGGGAGGTTCAAAATTAAGAGTTATTGGGCGTGCAATATTTCCTGAACACTGCTTAGGTAGTGACAAGACTCTAATTTACTAAAAGTCTATAACAAGTGCTTCTTTTATTCATTTTGGGTGCAGTTCCGAATAGCTGAATTCTCCGATTTTATTTAAACTCCGCATACTTATGTACTTTGACGAGCTGATTACGAATTTGATAGTGAAAATTGGCGAATGGGCCATCTTCATGGTGAAACCATGAAAAAACCATAAAAGTCATAGTTGAGTTTATCTCAGCCAATATGAGAAATTTTGCAAAATGTTCTTCACAAAAGTTGTAGCTCCCATTCAGGTACATATTTTTTGTCCCAAATATTTTTTTCTGCGAGTGATAGTTTCCGAGAAAATGAATGATGTATCGATTTTCATGTAAAAAAACCTATGAACATCATGCATTTTTGAGTTTATCTCAGCCAATATGCGAAATTTTGCAAAATTTTTTAGACAGAAGTTGTAGACGTTATTAAGATACAAAATTTCTTTCCAAAGCATTTTTTTCCAAGAGTGATACTTTCCGAGACAATTAGTGATACATCTAACGATTAACTATTTCGGTACTGTGCATTACCGTGGCAACAAACCCTAAATGGCGACAAAAGTAATTAGGCACCTCTGTGACTAATTACAGAAATAATGCTGGTCAAATCCCCACC
>JAUMHM010021112.1:0-16802 GCA_032362435.1 Melikaiella ostensackeni
GAATTAATCAAGCACCTAAAACAGCGATTTGCACCCCGTAAAACGTATTCATGGTATTTACACGAAATTTCAACCATACGAATGCATCGCAAAGAAAATGTCAGTAAATTCTTTGATCGCATCATTCTCCTAAAATCAGGTGCTCAAGCAGCTCTTGAGGATAAATATGCAAACGTGGAACAATTACTACCCCCTATCAATGACTGTGCCCTGGAAGATTTCAAGCGAGGTTTACCAGACAGTATTTCGGGCATGGTAGAGACACGAAACCCCCGAAGTTTAGACGCAGCATTGAAAGTCGCGCTCGAGTACGAAGCACGGCATCATTTGAATCCTCCTTATTCCACAAATTATTACCGAGAACAAAATATCCACAACCCAGTTATTCAGGATCACGGGACCGCAGTCCTAGCCCACATGTCCGTTTTGCGACAACTCCCGATTCATAAAGAAATTGGGATCGAAAACAGTATCCCTAAGGGATAATAAAACGTTGTTACTCTCCGGGAGGATCAAATTATCCCAATGAAAATAAACCACATTTTTCGAATAATTACATTCCATCTCAGCAGTATCCTCACATCCCATATATTTATTATCCCAGCTATTCAGCTGCTCCCATACAAAGTAATAGATATTCTAATCCAAATAACCCCCGAGGGGGGGGGGGGAGTAAACACGCCACCCCGTTCACAATCTCCAAATCCTTATAATTCACGTGAAGGAGTAACCGCTCCAACTCGCTCACAATCTCCTAATTCGATGAACAACGATACTTTAAACTATGACTTCGCTCGCCGTACGGACGCATCGATGGACGAAGCGAAGGAGGAGCGCCAAACGAGGGTGCGAATCCTAATGAAACAAGGAAAATCTTTCACACAAAACTCAGCTGAGAATCCCCAGTAGTCGAGTTTTTATCTTTTAATTTCGTAAAGTCAAAAGCGTTATTTTTAATTGACACAGAAGAAGTCAAGTAATTCCAGTAGGAGTCTTAAACAATGAAATTAAGGAAGGATATTTACCGCTAATAAGATCACAGGAAAGAGTATTAATGGGAGAGGCGGTGGTGTCAAATTCCAATGGGGTTTGTTACATCTATGCCATAAACACCACTGAAAAGGACTTCGAAGTAGAAATCGAACCGCAGGAACTCATTCCTTTCGAATATTATCAATTACCAGGAAAAGAAATAGACGAGTATTCTATCGACGAGGATTACTCACCCCCAGAAGATAGAGTAGAAGCAATTTTAGATATTTTCGAGTTAAAACATATAAATCAAGAAGAAAAAAATCAAGTTACCGAAATAAATAGAGAATACCCAGAGGTTTTGCACCTAGCTGGAGAATCCTCAACATCTCCACACATAGTTAACCATAAAATACATACCAGTGATGATATTCCTATCAATGTACGTCCTTATCGGGTTTCCCCCTCTCAAAAGAAAGAAACGAAAATTGTCATCAAAAGAATGTTAACAGGAGGTGCAACTGGACAATCAAAAGCACCCTACAGTTCTCCTATGTTAACAATTCCAGAAAAATGGACCACACCGGGAAGAAGAAATATCGAGTGGTGATTGATTTCCGATTATTGAATGAGAAAACCATTGGGGATGCTTAACCGCGGCCGAATATTGTTCATATTTTAGATCATTTAGGTAAGGCCCAATATTTTACGGTTTTTGATTTAGCCAGCGGATTTCATCAAACTGAATTAAATCCTTCTGATAGACCAAAAACCGCCTTTTCATTCTTAAGTGGACATCACGAATATATTAGAATGCTCATAGGTTTAAAAAACTCTTCCGCAACCCTTCAACGGTTAATGGATCAGGTACTTTTAGGACTACAAGGAATTGAATTATTTGCCTATCTTGATGATATAGTGGTTTATGCAGAAACCCTAGAAGAACACGGAAAAAAGGTAAAACGCCTCCTAAATAGATTGAAAGAGGCAAATCTATTGACTCAACCTGAAAAAAGTGAGTTTTTATTTGAAGAAATTGCTTACCTAGATCATATAATCAGCAGTGAAAGAGTGAAACCCGATCCGACGAAAATTGAAGCTGTGCGAAAATTTCCTACCCCCAAAAATCTGAAAAATATCAAACAATTTTTAAGTCTAGTTGGATATTATAGAAGATTTATTAAAGATTTCGCAGCAAAAACGAAGCCTTCAACCAATTTCTTAAAGAAAGGAGTACCCTTCATTTGGGGACCGAATAAGAAGAAAGTTTCAGAAATATGAGACAGACCTTATGCGAAAGTCCTATTTTAAATAACCACCGACGCTTCGGGTTACGCAGTAGGCGCTGTATTAAGTCAAGAAAAGGAAGGCATAGATCTTCCTACATCCTACTTTTCTCGTGTATTAAATTGTGCTGAATGTAATTATTCAATAACGGAGGAAGAACGTTTCGCAGTCATATATGCAGTTCATCAATATCGACCCGATATCTATGGAAAAAAGTTTACACTAGTTAGCGATCGTGAACCATTAAAATGGATAGATTCCGTCAAAGACCCGGGACAGAAATTGACTCGTTGGCGATTACAATTAAGGGATTACAAAGACAATTTTAAATACAAGCCTGGTAAACTAAATACAAATGCCGATGCTTTTTCCGGAAATCCAATTGTAGAAAGCTCCTCGGAAGATGGTTCGAAAGAAAATAAAAAGAAAACTGTCAAACTACTACCGATGCAAACACGGCAATCAAAGGGGGATACTAAAATATGAGCTAAGCACTTAACGACATCTTTGAACCAACCTCTTGCAATAATTAAAAAGGGATCAACATCTCGGAATGTAACTTCAAAATCAGCCATTTCAGGAACACAAAATACCATTTCCAAGCCCCAGGATGCCAAACTACTTACAGACACTACTTCAAAACCAGCTAGCGGCGCGAACGAGAGTAGCATAGGCAGACGCCTGCTATGACGCAAAGTGAAAAAAATGTGGAATCAGAGCCGACCCAATTATCGAGATTCCAGTACAGATTCGGACGATGATACCAACGAAACGGATAGTCCAGTTCCTACTATACTTCGAAAAAATTGAAGTGTCTTACCTAGTTTGGATATACCTCTAGCAGCTTTTCCATCAAGCGAAAAACTCAAAAGCGCTCCAACCAACGCC
Organism: Melikaiella ostensackeni; assembly: GCA_032362435.1. NCBI lineage: Eukaryota > Metazoa > Arthropoda > Insecta > Hymenoptera > Cynipidae > Melikaiella > Melikaiella ostensackeni. The sequence continues at coordinate 3,148 of JAUMHM010021112.1, forward strand.
CCTGCACATTTCCTGGATTTTATTGGAGAAGAAATAGCCGAAGAAGGACAAAAACAAGTCGGTTCAGAAGTAGAACCACAACTGGAAACCATTTCAACCCTGAGTCCGCCACAAAGCGATGGTGATGACAGCTCAGTAGAGGAGGAGAAGGATGAACAACAAATTGAGGAAGTAGATGAAATCAATCATTCAAAATTGACTAGAGAAGAATTAAAAAATTCATTCTCACAATTTGATGAATTTTTGGAAACCCACAAAGAATGGGAAAAAGAAGAAGAAGCGGAGGAAAATTAGGAAACTTATAGAGACATTACAGCCGTATCAGAAGGAGGAAACGATCCAGAAGTCCTGCACGCAATTGAGGAACTTGAACCAGGAAGTAAAACGGAATTCCATCAAAGAATAAATTCATTAATAAACTGGGCTGAAAAGAAATTGAAGGGGCTCGAGGCTCTAACAGGTGGCAATAAAGACACTCGCGTAGAAACAAACAATGCAAATGTGCCAGCACAAGTAGTATTACCTGATGTCGGACAACGCCAAAGCGTAATCTTTGCAACTTCCTCAAAGATGCCTGCTACTCCAGATGTACTAGCAACATTCCGTCCATTGACTTGTGGATTACCACAGGCCTTATCTATACCATTTCAACAACCGAAAGAAATGATGAAAAATTCAGAAACCCCGAAAAGTCCCACAACATTGGACAAAAGTTACAAGCCCCGACGGATAGAAAGAAGTGGATCAATTAGTAACAAGTAGAATTGCAGATACCGGTCCGGCAGTAGTAGCACAAGAGACTGACCGCACCCACGCATCAATCACTAATGTGCAATCTTTAGTGCCTAACGTGTACACGCAAGTTTTCAAAGACAACACACCCCCGAAGATACAAAGTTGTAAGGAAAATCTAATGTACTTACGAGGAAATTATGTACACTTTCTCTCAGAAGATTGCAAATTTTACACTCCTATAGCACGACTGTGATAGACATAAAAGCCATTGACCCGATAAAAATTAAAGAACAATATCCTAAATTAGATTAAGTTCTAATAACTCCTCGAGACCGTTATAAGATTTATACCATCATCGTTAAGAAAAATCACTTCGATAAATTAAACAAGAAAAATTTGAGAATTGGACTACATAATTTATACATAGCCCTAGAGGGGAAAATGTAAATTCCTTCAGAATCTCAATTCTTGAAGATTTTATTGAATATTTACCAGAAAGTATTATTTTGGATATTTTGAAAGAAATATTCAAAGATAGCAATATGAAGTGGTGATATGCTATGGGAATGTGTGTGTGCTACCTGAAGAGCATCGCAATCAAATAATAATTGAAAATCATGGAAGCGGAGTAGGAGAGCATAAAGGAGTAGTAAAAGTTATGGAAGGATATGCGAAAAATTTATGTGGCCAGGAATAAAAAAACAAATTACTGATTTTGTGTGAAAGTGTACACATGAAAATCGACACTTCTTTATTATGCAAGATAATTTATCAAAACATTGTATTGCCGTTGTGATACCAGATATAACAGCAACAACAATAGCACATGCGATAGCCAAAAATTTAACTTCATTATACGGCGCACCAAAAGCGATACTAACTGACCGAAAAAGCGCGTTTATAGGTAACCTTCTAAGAAAATTATCAAAAATGTTTGGAATTAATCAAATAACTACTTCAGGATACAGACATCAATCTAATGGAGCATTAAAAAAGAGTCACGCGATACTAGTCGATTACATACGATTGAAATAGTATTCGGAAAAATAGCACAAAATCCTAGTTCGTTTCCTCGCAATGAAAAGTTAGAAACGTACGGATCTTACCCAAAAGATTTAATACTACGACTATCCGACATCGAAAATATAACAGCAAGAAATTAAATTAATGCAAGCAATCTCACGCAGTACGAAATTCAACCCTTTAAGAAAAACTACGGAATATTCTATAAAAAACTGGAACCCATACGACGCACACAAAACTACTGGAGGATCGTAATTTTCTTGGATCTTGGAAATTTTAACCAATACCTTTATACCAGCGACATTCTACAAGATATCAACAAGAATTACGGAACTTGTATGAGAAAATCAACGAAGGAAGATTGCCGAAACGAAGTGAAATTGGATACCCTCAACTAAAATCAACGGAATAAAAAAAGAAAATCAGAATTTAATCAAAATACTTTCCCAAATACAGCATTTCAAACCTGAAACTAGTTCTCAACCCCGAACTATGCAAAAACGCCGAGTACCAATGTTGGGATTCATGTGATCTGTTGTAGGACCAGTAATTGGACTCCTAACCGAAGAAGACGGAGATGAATATACAAACATAATTAATTAATGCAGCCCTGGTGTCCAACAATCAACTACAACACATAATAACGGAAATACACAAAGAAGTAGGTGAATATGAATTTCCATTGCCTAGTAGAAATTTTAAGCCGAGAACTGACACCAAATAGGAGAAGCCGACATTGGATACCACTCAAACAACACCAACACCAAAGGATCGCAACCCAGTAACCAGTATACGAATAGCATAAATTGATACTACTGCCCCCATCTTCTATCGAGGACGATAAAATATTTTAAGAAGGGAGGAGGCACAAGGCCGCCTTGTTTTTTTTCGAGATTTAACAATTAAAACTATCATAAATCATGAAAAGGCATATAAGAAAGGCGTGAATTTGGCTATCAAACAAAAGCAAAAACATAAAATGAAGTTTATTTCGCTTGAGTTTGGCTGACAAAATGCGCACTTCCATCACTGAAAGGCTCGTCGCCATATCAGTAGAATTAACACTGAGGGCCAGGCATGATGGCCGACAATGTGTGCTGTAATGCGATCCGAGTACGATGAAGCTCAACTTGAATAACTAACGGAAAGCCCACTGCGAGATAACAACACCCGACAAGATGGCAAGCGAGAGGCGGATGAGATGAGCAGAGCCACGATTGATGCAGTGACGTCACAGGTTCATGATAGCTGCCAACGCAAGAAATATAACCCGACCAGCGATAACCCGACCTCAAATAAATTAAAAACACAATTTTCGTTTCACGCATTAGAATGCGCTTCATGAGCATGAGGTTTGCAAAATCTAGTAGGATTGTAAACAACAATACATTTATTGATCATAAAATATTCGATTTATTCAAATATTATCAATTACAAAAATATAAAATCATGAGAAAATATTCAAAAAAAATTTTTTTCACCGCAGTTATCTGTGTGGAAATTAATCCTGAAAATGTAATATGACCAATACTGTGTTTTAAAAAGCTTTTTTTCTTATTATTATTCGAAAAACAGCGAAATGTGCAAAATTGAAAGGAATTAAAATTTTTCTATTTCACATCTGTTTTGTGGTATCCAAAAGTATTCGGGAAAATATTATCGCCGCTGGGTGTAGAAAAGGATTCAATTAAAGAGAGAACCTTTAATGCTGTGGAGATTCAAACGCGAAGACAAAAAAGGGATCCAAAAGAATTCATTATTTTTCACGTTGCCAATGGGTGCAGGTTTTTCAATACCTTTTAATGCAAGCCATCTTATCGGGGACCCACGTATGCAGTTCCACGGATCACCAACACAAGAACAAACCTTGAGAAGAACGTGCCGCTGCGAAAACGTGTAAGTGTTCTGTCAGCATGATTTTCATATCGTTGTTACCTGAAAAATCGTGAGCCAGCAACGCTATGAACAATCATGTTGAAAGAATTACCCTTCAGTAAAAATAAATTAATCGTTTCTTATATTTATTTCTTATGAGAAAAAATAACCTTGATAGTTTGTAAAATGTTTGAAGAATTTACAAAAACTATAAATATCAGGTTCTATTTTCTGCTGACTTCAGTCATATCTTGCCTTTCTCTTTAAATTTGACAGGTGATCGCAGACATCGCTCAAGCAGGTCCTTGTCTGGCAGGACCTTGTTTCGCAGATCAAAAAAATGCTCTCGTTGTTCGGAAGACGATTATTATGATAACTAATACCGTCGTCGTAGTTATGATTCCAGGGACGATAATGATAGATACGATTACAGCGATAACAGTGATTGCAGCAGGTTCAACGCTTCGCCTAAAAGTAAACTTTCTTTTAGCCGAAGTCATTCCTCTCCTAGTCGAGATAGTCGTGACAATTCTCGGCAAAGAAACGCGTCGAAAGGTGTGGGCCACCCTCCAGAGAAATCATTGATAGTAAAGATTCAGTTCCTGAAAATAATATGTGAAACACAAAGTTGAAGGTCTCTGAAAAAATAACAGTACCACCACAGCATCAACTAGGTGAAGATGTCCTCAAAATTTTTGGAGAGTGCTTCATGCCTGATCGAGTGCTAGTACCAGCAGTGCATACTCATTTGGCACAGATTTAAGAGGTGATCACCAAAAAAGGTCTTCCCTCTGAAGAGAGAAAATTATTATTGAAAACTTCTCCTAAACCCGAAAACTGTATTTTTACGGACCCTCCAACATTAAATTTAGAGGCTAAAGAGGTTTTAGACAGCACGACTATCAAGAGAGACACAAGGATTATAGAAAAACAAGGAAAACTTTCAGCGTCTTTTGCTGGTATTGGGGAGGTTATAGACCTAGCACTAAATTTGAATCCATTGGAAAAAATACAATTTTTGGAAAATCTTGATAGTGTCATGAGACTATTGTCGGATCTGCAACTTGACGAAACAGCGATTCGTAGAAGTTTGATTTTAACAAATATTGAAGAATCCTTTGAAGATGAGTTTTAAGATCAACAGACAGACCAATGATTTTTCGGAAAGGATCTCGTCAAAAAATCAGAGGCTGCTAAAGCTTTACAACAGTCGACGAAGGATTAGACACCAGCCTCAAAATCCCAATCGGCAAATGATGAAAGTTCAGGAAACTACTGTGGCCCGTCTCACCGAAATCAATACAAGTCGAATCACCCATCGAGGGGTAGAGGGGGCAGAAATCATATGACGATCGAGGTCACAAGTCAACTCCTCGAGACAGGAGCCTCTTGCCAGAAGCAAGGTCAGGGGAAAGATCAGACAGATATGAAGAAGAAACACTTGAGGTAAGTCGTTTGTCTGGAAAACAAGATCTGTTTTGGCTCAAGTGGGCATCTCTAACTTCCGATGAAACTATACTGAGCCGGATTTCAGGGTACATGATACCTTTCATTTCTCCAGACAAGCAACAAATACCACCTATTAAATGTTGTTAGTCTTTTCAAGAACGACAACTAATTCAAGAACAAATTGATATTTTGTTAGACAAGAGTGCCTTGGAAATGTATGAACCGCTTCAGGCCAATTTATTTCCAACATTCTTCTTGTGCCGAAACCAGATGTACCAGATGGTATTTTATGGTAACCAGATGGTAACTAGATGGTATTTTAGGGCATCCAAGGCTTTGATAGATGCGTATCATTTAATTTCGATTAAGAAATCGGATAAAATATTTTTGAGATTCAATTTTGGAGGTAATTTGTACCAATATACTTGTGTGCCTTTTGGACTCAATAGAGCTCTATACACTTTTTCTAAGTAAGTGAAATTCATAATCACAAATTTCAGAGAAAAAAAGAGAGAATATTTATCGGTAATATACTTAGATGATATCTCACTTTTCGAAAATTCGTATGGTGAATGTTTACAAAATAATCGAGAAACATGTGGGTTAATCGAGACTTTCGGATTTATAGTTAACGAGCAGAAAAGTCAATTAGTACCGTCCACAAGATATAGGTTTTTCGGATTTATTTATGATTCTATAAAAATGATTATTGAGCTTTCAGAAGAAAAGAAAGAAAAGGCCAAAAACCAGATTGAAAATTTCCCAAAAATAAGCAGGTGCATCATTTGGGAGTTTGAAGCGTTAATAGGTACATAATGGTCATATGGTAAAATTTTGAAATTAGTTTGGGTACACCTAAAAAATTTTGAAAGAGAAAAATGTTTAGCACTCAAGGCTAATGCTGATGATTTAGAAAAGCGAATGACACTCTCTAATGTTTTAGAAGTAGATTTTAATTGGTGGGACCCACGCATCAGTGAAGCAGTATGTTCTCTTACTCAGCTTGAGCCAGTGATCGAAATTTCCTCAGATGCATCGTGCTTCGGATGAGACATATATTGCAACGGCCAGAGGACGCACGGTCATTGGAACGAGGATGAATGATGTGATCACAATAATTATCTGGAATTATCATCAGTTTTCTTCGATCTTAAATGTTTTGCGGGCGACCTAAGGAATTGTGACGTATTATTAAGGATTGATAATACGACCGCCATCACTTTGGATTGGAATGATTACTTTTTCTGTGCCTTTTCGCCATTTGCAATCATTTTATGCGTGTTAAGAAAGATGCAAGACAAAGATATAGAGGTATTGTTGTTTTGCTATATTGGCCAGCTTGGGCCTAGTTTCCAGTCTTCACTTCCATGCTAGCTAATGACAGCGCAGCGTTTACAAACGCTTATCCTACTTGGTATAAAAAGTGTGGAGAAAAATGTTGATTTCATTGAAATCAATATTCCAGACGCCATCAAACCATCGAAATTAAACAAGCCGCAGCCAAATCTGACAATTTTTATTATAAGGATAATAATATAATTTGTCCGGCCTCAACATTGGATGAATATTGAGATAGGACCAGGAATTTGCGAGGTGCTGAAACACATATGTTCATAGCTCTCAAGAAACCACACAATAGTGTCTCCACTCAGACATTGAGCCGCTGAATAAATCAAACCCTTGAGGATAGTAGAGTAGATACCAATATTTTTTATGCCTACTGTACTCGCCATGCTCAAACGTCTGTGGCCCAAATAAGTGGAGTCACTACTGATGTTATGAAAAAATCTGCAGACTGGACAGAAAAGTCAGTAACTTTTGCGAAGTTTTACAACCGTAATATGTATTATGAAAGACAAAGCAAAATTTGCGAAAACTGTCCTGAGCAAATCACTTCAGTAATATTCTTGACATTAACCTCATAAGTTCTCTTGGACTACTTTTTCATGAATTAAAATGGCTCCATATAATTCTTCCTTATATGTCTTACCCTGCCGTAACGTACTTTAGGCAACTACACTTTGATCTTGAGGAAAAGGCGCTGAATACGATTTAATGATTAAACGAGCTTATCTTGAGTGAAGTTCTTATCACAATTGATTGAAGCGCCTCTTCCGAAGAGATTAATCCCACCCACTATAGATAATTCCCTTACCTCATGTGTATAAATCATAAGCATAAGAACCCCTATAACGTCACGGTAGAAATGTGAAAATATTGAGTAATAGACTATACGAAAGGACCCATTTGGAAAATTTTGGGCTTTGAAGATTGTGGCGACATCGACGCATCGTAAGAGCACTACACTTTGGTCTCTTCGGAAGAGGCGCTTATACAGTTATGATAAAACTCAACTTATCCCTCCGTCACACAGGTGGGTCGGTTATGCCTGGTTGTTCTTTTTTTTATCTCAGAAGCTTCAAAAAAATCTAGGAAGATTCATGTGTATTTCTGGAGCTTCTACTACACGCTCCAAATGTTTTTAGAATTAAATATGGCACTTTTTTCAAAATAGTAATCCAAATATAAAAAAAAACTTGATAAAATGGAAATTTTGTTAACCAACTCATAACTTTGCAATAAATTAATATCAAGAAACTGTACTCTAGGTTTTCAAAGATCAAATGATAAACTTTCAGAAAAATATAGTCCTATGTGTCCAGTTCCAAAAAGTATATTTGTTTGCACACTTGAAAATAGGGTTATTTTTGTGATTTATGCATATAATAAATGAATAAAAAATCTACTTTTCTCACAAAAAATCAATGTTTATTTATTATATAATCATATATGTTTTATAAAAAACTTGGTTAAAAAGTTCAAAAAAATTATATTATAGTAAATAATTCAAGGACCTGAATCCTTACACAAGACGCAACACGAATGTAACCTCAAAATACACCGTCGCACGCAGATAAAATAATTGTCATCTAAGCACAATTGAAAATTCCACTGACTTTTTTTTTACAGTGTAGGTAAACTTTATTTTGCCGATAAGTACTTGAAAAAAATCGAAAAAGACATGAAAAATATAATATACTTACCGTCGCGAGACACTAAAATAATCACACAGGTGGGTCGCTCAAGGCACAAGCTCGATTTGAAATCTTTCCTTCTCAGAAACACAGTGATCAATCGCGGCGTCGCTTTGCAGTTCAGTTTCCACTACCAAGAAGTTTTTTTATGGAGGAGAGTCAAACCTCGTTATCTTTGGGGCCTGGAGATACTTGAGCAGGAAAATTTGACTGGGTCGTAAACGACTCACCTGTGTGACGAAGGGTTAAGCAAATTCGTTTAGTCATTAAGTTTTCTTGTGCGAATTGAAATCTTATTTTTAAAACCTTCACATACTAAATTCTGGATGTATTCACGTCGATATTTGAAGGTACCGAGTGCAAAAATTCAAGTCCAGCGGTTGCATCGCAAAACCTGAAATTTTGAGAAAGTTTGATCAATATAGAAAATTGAAGTCTGTGATTCAAAACTGATGGGTTGTTAACAACAGGTGGCGACTCTTCCAAACTCGAACGAGTGGTTGAAAACAAATAAGTTTAGCTATAACGAATTGACATTAATAAAAGATACTGTTCTGTTTGAATGCAGTGAATTTGCCTTTTACTGAAGTAAAAGTGGTGTTTTGCTTTGTTGAAAATTGTCCAGATGCGAAATTTGCATTGAGTCGGTGCTAACGAGAAACCGGCTAGATAATTTCTATAGTTGCAACTTCTTTGTGATAACTAAAAGTAATAAAAAGTTATCGAGAAGCTAAGTTTTTAATTATTACTATTTTTCTCTAAAGCTTCTTGGTTTCACACTAAAGCAGACAACATTTTCAAAAAACTTTGTTTGCACGGATGGTAGGATACCATAATTCTACAGGATCTAAACTTCATTTTTTATTTTGAATTCTTTCGAATGTTTCATATATTCATACATTTCGGGTATTCTATTTTATTTAAAAAAGGATCCTCAAGTAAATTCTCTAAACATTCTTTAATAAAAGACTGTTTACAACGTAGACATTTTTATTTATTAACTATGGATTAAATGTATTCGTATTCAGCTGATAGAAAAGAAATCTTAAGTAAACCATAAAAACGAATTTAGTGTACAAGATCTTTAAAAGGAACTAAAAATACGTCCGTCATTTTCTGGTTTAATATTATTAACACTTGTTAGTAATTCCTAACGATAATGGTTATCAATCTATACCGTCTCATATCTACATTCTTTCCAGATAAGCAAAACGTATAACAACAAAAGCTACGTTTGAGAAAAGCGTTTTGTATCAAGTTCGATGCAGTGTTCATAATTTTACCTCCTTGAAACTTCATTAAGTAGAATTAAGTATTATGCAGTGATTTTCACCACAAGTAAATTCAAGTATGGTAGCATGCAATTTGATGAACAAAAGAGTTTTCTCAACAAGTTACGAAATTTCTGAAGAATTGACTTTCCTCGTACGCAATGATTATATCTTATTGAGATGTTTTGAAAAAATATGTGTTGACACGTTGACGTTTAGTTTTGTGGTCGCAAATAGAGCAAGTAAATTGTGGTATAACCGCTGCATGTTCTAATTTTTTATGCCGAGTTAAACTTCTGAGCAAAGTGTAACTTCGAGAACATCTGTCGCATTTGTACCTCAAAACCGACGTCTTTGATTTGGTTTTCAGATGCACCAGATTTACATGTTGAATCGTGTTGCTTTTATGTTTAGATTGTTTGCCGCAGAATTTACAACTGAATTGAGGAACGACGTCACATTCAAAGTTTTTATGACTTCTTAAAGTAGATTTGTGTTTATATGTTCGAGCACACTTTTCGCATGAGTACTTCTTATCCGGTTTTGAATCCTGAATTTTGTGCTTCTTTAGCCTTCGCAGATTGTTAGCAGTCAGAACATCAGCTTCTCTTATATTTGCGATACACAATTTTGTCCCATATTTTTTATCATATTTCTGGACTATATCTGTCTCTTGATCTGTAAGTCAAACAAACGATTATCTCAATGATTTACGATTGGCCTTATAGAGAAATGTGTCACGTCAATTTTATTTGACTTTTAAAAGCACAAATTCTACTCTTCTGACTTTTTTCTTATCCTGCGTCGTTTGGCTCAGAAATTAAAATCAAAATATGCCAATATCATTTCCCATGCTCAAAATACAAACTTTTCTGCCTAGAAGGAAATGTTCACGAGAAAGCTTATGCGTTTTCGTAAAAACAACAATTTTTATATCACACCTTTTTTTTCGTATCTTGCGTTATTTGGCTCAAAATTTGAATTCTCGATTTTTTTTTTGAAAATTCAAAAATTTGTTACGATAGTCTTGTACGGCTTTCAGAAAAAAACGTTTTTCTACTCCTAACTTTTTTTATATCGTGCATTGTTTGGCTTGAAAATTTCATTACCCTTTCTTTTTTTTGAATTTTGAAAATGCTACAACTCTAATAATTTTTTTTTATTGGAAAAAGTCATCAGGATAAATTGTTCTATTTTTTAAGTACACGAATAGACGTTCATACGATTTTCAAATCTTAAAAAAAATGGTAAGGGAAGATAAAAGTTAACATAAGGAGGGTTGTAAATTTGAATGGTTTGAAATTCATTGGTTCAATATAGAAAACTTTAAAATATACAAAAATCAGAAATTGTTAGAATAAAATTATTATTAAAAAGGTAAACTAGTTCTTAAAGTATCAGATAGGAAATCCTATTTGAATAATGAATTGAAAGGAGGAAAGGAAAAAGACTTCTGAGTGTAAATAGAAACAGTATGGGAACGTGAGGTGAGACTGAGCGAAGAAAGAGGGTGTAAGTATTTTCCAGGAGAGTCGATTTTACAACTTCAAAAATCAACAAAAAATTCTGCACGTCATTAAAAGTAGAAAATTGGCCTAACGAATATTTCTAACTTCCATTTAGTTTTTATTGAAATTCAATAATGCGAATTATTATTTAGTAATAAAAAGGAGGTACCAAAATGATTGAAAAATAATGGTTCATCAAAGGTCCAGTCGGTAAAAAAATTAAACTTGGTAGTCCAGGTTTTGGAAATACACCTTTCTCGGGGAAGTTGAGTTAAGTATTGAATTTGAAGTTACTATGATGTTTTTTTGAATGTTTCGGCGTTCTTTAAATTATTCCTGGTAGTCTTGATGTGAAACATACATCTTCCTTGGGTATCTTAAATTTTATTTCACAACCAAACTTTCCCAAGGCAGATGTGTTATTCACACCTGGACTACCAGGATAACTTTTAGGAACGACAAAACCTTACAAAAACTATCAGAGTGCCATAAATTTCAATGCAAGAATCAAGTTTCCTGAGGAAGATATTTAATAAGCACCTGGACATCCAAGTTTGATTATTATTGGAACAACATGACCTTTAAAAAAACCATCTGGCCCATCGACTACAAGGGGGCTAGTCGTTTTCATTTACTGTCGCTATGTTTATGTTGTCAAGAAGAAGGGGGACACCCTCATGGTCGAGGAGGTGGGGTGCTTAAGAAGTGCTCTCGTGCGCCGAGAGTTGGCCGCCTCGCACATAGAATATTCCAACTACATAATGGGGACCATGTGTGTGATATGTGTCTGATTGCGATGGAGTGCGTCCCTTCAAGTCAAAACTTGAAGGCCTAAAATTCAGGAGCCCTGTGGACGACTGTGGCGAATGCATTCTGAGGATCTGCAAGGAATGGCAGGCTTTCAAAGATGGGACCAACCTAATGCAGGTCCGCACAAGGCAGGGTGCCGGCTCTTTGTTTAGGATAGAAAACCTGGCTTTCTTAGTAGATAACAAGTTGAGTTATAATGTAGGATAGTGTATTTCTTCTTTCCTTCTTTTTCTTTCATAATATCTTCCGCTCAAATTAATCTGCTTCAATGTAACCTGTTGTATAGTCCTTAACAGAAGTTCCTTAATAACTTCTAATAAATACCCAATGATTAAAATAGAATTAAAACTGCTTATGGTTTATTTCATTTTCTTAATGATGATGAATTTGATTTCCGGAAGGATGTCAATTTGCAATTATATATAATTAGCATCCATATGGATGTTCGATTACTCGTTATTCGGTGGAGGAGTGAGGAATTTCCGAATTATAAAAGGAACTTAATTCAGTTTTCCTTTCATGAAATTTCATATTTAATAGAATTGTTGAGGTTTTTACCTGTAGATGAGTAGATATCCGTCACGTATTGTTTGGCACATTTTCACACATGAACACCCCCCCCCCCCCCCTACCAATAGTGCCGCGACAGACATACGGCACTGATTAAGTTAAAGTCAGAAAATGGAGAAGGGGAGATGTTATGGTGTGGCCCGATTACAAATTGAAAATGTATACCTGCGACCTCTGAAGTGCGCTGTAAGAGGCCGTAGAATTGAATTCTAGTGTTACTTCTTATAAATGATCGCGAGTTCAAATTCAAACCTTTAAATGATTCATGTTTTGAATGAACAATTTACTGTAGAGACGCAATTTCCTTTGTACTGGGTAGAAGTTTCAGCTAACATTACCTTACTTCAGGATAGGAAGAGAGTATTGCATCATGTGTAGCAATCTTGTGTAATACTCAGCTTGCATTTTGAATGAAAATATTCATATAATTTATGCCCTGTAACACAAAGTTTTCGATACTTGAAACTCGTTTTTGTAATTTTGCATTCGAAAAGCCATTTAAGGGTTTAAATTTCACCTCGCGATTATTTATTAAAAATAACACTAAATCTCATTCCCACAGCCTCTTGCCGTGCTCTCCAAAGGTCGCTGGTATACATTGTTGATTTGTAGACGTGCCAGGCCGTAACATCCCCTCTTCCCCTTTTACTCACGTTAACTTATTCAGTGGCAAACGTCCGTCGTGGGACTATGGAGGTCCTTCTGCGAAAACGCGCCAGTCCATACGTGACGGATATCCGCTCATCTACAGGTAAAAAACCTCAACAATTCTATTCAATGTGAAACTTAATGAAAGGAAAGCTAAATTGAGTTCCTTTTATAATTCGGAAATTCCTTACTCTTCTACTAAATAAAGAATACTCGAATATCCATATGGATGCTAATTCTATTTAGCTGCTAATTAACACCCTTCCCGAAATCAAATTCATCATCATTAATTAAATGAAACAAACCATAAGCAGTTTTAATTTAATTTTCACCTCTATGTATTTATTAGAAAGAAAAAGAATTTATTAAGGACTATACTGAAGGTTAAATTGTAGAAGAGTAATTTGAACAGAAAATATAATAAAAGAAAAAGAAGGAAAAGAAAGAAATACATAAAAAGATAGCTGAATTAAGTTCCCTTTATAATTCAGAAATTCGTTACTCCTGTTAAGGACTATACTACAGGTTACATTGAAGTAGAGTAATTTGAACGGAAGATATTTTGAAAGAAAAAGAAGGCAAAAAGGAATATACTATCCTACATTATAACCCAACCTGCTGTCTTCTGAGAGAGGCAACTTTTCTATCTTAAACAAAGGGCCGGCACTCTGCCTTGTTCGGCCTGCATTAGGTTTTTTTTTTTTTTTTTTTTTTTTTTTTTTTAGGCGGAG
>JAUMHM010021123.1:0-16802 GCA_032362435.1 Melikaiella ostensackeni
AAGTGCCTTCGACATATTGGGCTGTAACCATCTTAAGTCTGAGATATAATTTATAATAATAATAATAATAATAATAATTGGTTCGATCGCAAGTTACATCATTATTCTACTCGTCTCGCCATCTCCCTACTTTCTCTACGTGGATCGAGTAGCTTAGAACGGTGGTGACGAGTGAGTGCACGATGTTATCAGACATTACTATCAGCCTACCACATACTTGTACCGATCGTCCCAATTTATAGAAAAAATGTCGCTTACAGATTGAAACTAGTGCGGAGTTATTAAGCATTTATTCAAATCGTCTTTATTTAAATAATTTGGCTTCTCGATCAATTTTCAGTTTATAAGTGTGGCGCCTAATAAAAGTAGTTTTCGATCCGTTCTCTTTCTCCGCACCAATGGAGCTTGGGTCTTTTTACTGATAGATGTTAACAACCTACAATATCTACAACCTTTCCTGTTTGAACTATCTATGAAATAGAGCTGTGGAATAAATGAGAGATTAAGAAGAGAATCAAATATTTTCTGAAGTGGAAGACAAAAAATATATTAAGACTACCTCTATATTGGCTTTTTCCAGGAACATCTTCGTGATTTCTACTTCCCTTCTGAAGATTTCTTTTCTTTCTTCGCGTCCACAGTTTCGAGGTTTGTCAAGAGGGTCAGGTTTGAAGTGGCCGCTCATAATTGGCAATTTTACATCCTCCGGTATTAAAGCCTTAGTTGTATCGGCTTCTCTCATAAGGAGGACCTTTTCCATGTCATCGGATTCTACTCTTGATGGATCTTTAAGATTATAAGCTCGTGTTGGTCTTCTGCCACAAAATGATGTTTCTACCAAACATTTATGTGGACTAGGTGACCTGAAATAAAATAAACATCCATGATAGATATTTCTACATTTTTCCTCATTTCAAGTTAGGTACAAGACGGACTTGGTCTGCGTTGAGAAATGATTTCCTTTGGTGCGAGTGCAGATTAGATTGGTATTTTCCTGGATCAAGGTTACCGATTGGAATGTAACTAAGTAAATTTGTAGTACATATCAAGATAATCCATACCACAAATACCAGGTGCAAATACGTATTAGTTCACGAGATACTTGAATTCGCTAGAAAATTTCAAACGACAAATCTTCTATACCGTATATTCCCGGATAACACAAACCGATAGGATATCTGCGGGATATTCGTTAGAGGTCTTGCAAGATTTACCCCCTTTGCCTCGAGCTTCTTGCAAGTGTATTTTCGTGGGTCTCAAACTATATTTCAAATAAAATAAATAAGAATATTAATCACTGTTAAAAATCAAAGACTTCTAAGCTTCATCAAAATTATCATTAAATGGAAGAAGTAGAGCTCTGCTTTCACCGTGCTTGAGTTAGAGTTACTAAGCAACGCTACACGACAGAAAAACACATGCTTTCATTTGTTCGTATAGTAAGTGATCGGTATGTTCAAACGTTAAATTTAAAGAGTGAAAATAAAGATTAAATTACATACAGAGGCTATCATTATTTATACGGACCTTAAGTGCAATAGGTTATGACGCCAAAACACGATTCCATCGATGCGAGGGTGTTTTCACAGACTCTATGAAAATACCGCTCGTGCTAATTATTTCTCTTTGAACTCCACAATGTCAAAAATGAATTACTTTTATCGAAGATCCTCAAAGTCAAATTTTTGCTCTTCAGATTGAGTGAAATAATTTTCTAAATCAACTCAAATCTATAATCTACTTTGAAGTGGGTTTGCCTCATCAAGGATTTACAAGGCCAGGTTTTTTTCATGTAATGACAAATAACTTTGTACATTTATTCAAAAAATTAAGAAAGTTTGGAGATTGAAATAATTAAAAATAAAGAATATAAATCTTAATAGGAAATCGGAGCCCACAATCTTTCCATTTCAAGCGAAATCTAAACCCCTTCAATATTTTCCCAACTGTCACCACGTGACAGATTTTTAGGTTAGGATTTACAAAAATGTAATTTTACACGAGTCAATTAACAAGGCTTTGAATTATCAAAAGACAAGCATCAATACAAGGTTAAGCCTCTAAATCATAGAGCTTTACATAGCGATAAAGTTAATGCGTGATACGAAGAAGCACTCCGGTGTTCTCAGAATAAATACGAAGTGAAGCCGCTAAATCATACAGTTTTTTACATAGCAATGTAGTAAATGAGTGATGCGAAGAAATGCCCCACATTTCTCGGAGTTGCCGGCAGATCACCTCACGCAGATTCAACAACTATAAATTGTAGTGGAAGAAAGGCAAAAATCGTTAATCGTCCTGGTCAAGTTAAGAAAAAAGAGAATATGAGTTTCTAACCATCACCCTCAATAAAATGCATATAAATCAGTATAAGAAGCACTCTAAATAAACGGCCAAGCGTCCTGGCGCAACTTAAGGTTAATTAACAGTGAATTTTCACCAATTCGAGACTAGCTCTGCACGGCGCTTTCCGAAATAACATATTTGCGTGTCTTGAAACCAATTACACCGATGATGAATATGTTTCCAAAACAATGACTTTCACTTCAAAAATATTTCAGCGTAGAGACAAACTTCACAGCAAAAAGCCATGTCGGCATCTAGAACGAGAGTAATGGATTTTAACATGGAGTCGACGGGCGCGAATAGCAACTTTCTCTCAGAGCGACAGGCGGCCAGTCCAAAAACTCCTCTGAATTACAATTTGAGGTTCGACCAACACAATTATTGAATTAATGTAGGGCACGGAAATGCGTCACTAACACTTTGGCGGTAATATGTCAGATAACTAGTTAATTATCAAATTTGGTCTATAAATACAGGCTCTCATTTGAGTAATTTTTACAGCTGTACAATTTATAAAGTTTGTCTGAAAATATTGAGAAAAGCACTTTCACGCACAAGCGTCGAGTGACAGGTTTACCATCTATTCCAGGCTTCCGGTGATGGTCTCACAGAAGAGTCGTGAGCTCAGCCATCCTCGCTGTGGATTGATGGTCGTAGGCCCTGTGCCCCGCATACTCATTGGTGGTGTAATGTTCACTAAAACTACCCATCTAGACTCGCCTGCGCACCATCACACGGCACACGCTAACCCTTCGGTGTCGGTTCCCGCTGGCCCTCGGGTATCGACTGAATGTCGGTTCAAACTCGACCAACGATCAGTGCCGTATACGCTGAAGACAAATCTCCTATTAAGTGCATACACTACATCCCTTCCTTGTTATAATCTTTTTAATTGTTATTTTATTATTCATTTTTTATTTGCTAAACGTTTTTATTAGCTTTAGAGATTACCAGAAGGGCCACTATCCCTATTTCCCTCTTCCTCGTTATCGTGCATGACTTTTGAATATATGAGCAACCGTCCTGAAGTTTAGGTTTTATTTGTTCTCCTTGTTTGTATTTTTTATTCATATCGTGTCGCCTGTTAGCACTTTACAGTCCTTTCCCTTCTCTTCCTGTGTATATATTCCTTTCCTCTTTCCTTGTTTTTTCCTATCTCTGGCTAACATCGGCAACCATAGGTATTTTATCACGGCACTGGCATCTAAAATAATTCTGATGTTACTCTTTCCAGTCACAGGATGTGGTATGTTGCTGTATATGCAATCAGTTATTCAAATAGATCGTTTCTAATCACTTCTCTCAGGTTAGATAATTTTTTAAGCGCTTTAAATGTTACGATTCTGACGCTCAACTTCGCTATTTTCTGTGGCTAGTTACAGTTCTCGCCGTTTTATTGGGTTCGGCAGGTTTGGTGCTGCTGAGACTAAAGTACATCCTTTAAAAGATTTGACCACATTCTCAGCATCCTTGTCGTATCTTGGCCACGGAACTTTGGTTCTTGGCCTTCGACGCGATGGTGCCGGGCTAACCTTCACTCAAAACTTGATTGTGTACCTTGTTTAATTAATATTTTGTTCCCGTGGGAAAGATACTGTCGTAGAACCGTAATTGATTTTGAAAGGTTGTTCTTGTTTTGAATTTATCATCCTTTTTATTGTTATCTAGACCATCCTTCATTTCAATATCTCTAGGTCTTCTTCAGAACAATCTCTAATTTCTTACAGTGGCACAAGTCTAGTGAATGATATATCACCTTGTTCATGTACGATTAGAGCCGTGAAATCCAAATTTGTATTTGAGCACATGGTTTGTGTTCTGGACCAGATATTACCTCTAATGACTTATGGTCTGTCACCAGTTCAAAAGTCTTGCCATGAAGAGAAGTATGAAAATGCTTGACAGCCCATACAAGTGCTAGGGCTTTTTTTCTATGTGGCGATATCGGCGTAAACAATCAGTCAAGATTTTTTAACATATACCATTACTCTAGGTCCATTGTCATCGATTTCAAGTAGCATGCCTCCAAACCAAGCGGGACTAAGGTCAGCAATAACCATGGTCCTGTTATTCACATCATAACCCTCAAGTAGGAACATTTTTTAGCGCAGATTTTAAATAGTCAAAGACAGTCTGTTGATTTCCTCCTACTGAAAATCCCTACATAGGGCCTCATACAGGAACCCATATGGGAATCCGCATGGATTCCTATATAAAATCGTATGGGCAAATAGGGACATGAAATGGGATAGGAACCTATGTGGAAACCCATATGGGAACACATGTAGGAACTTAAATGAGAATCTATATAGGATCCAATATCGTTGCCTGTGTGTGGAGACCTGCGAATTGCTGCTACATGAAATCTCACATAGGATTCTAAGCTTTTTTTAATGCAATCTGTTTTCAAAATATAACTCTTATACGAGACAATCTTGA
Source organism: Melikaiella ostensackeni (assembly GCA_032362435.1). NCBI lineage: Eukaryota > Metazoa > Arthropoda > Insecta > Hymenoptera > Cynipidae > Melikaiella > Melikaiella ostensackeni. The sequence goes on from JAUMHM010021123.1 coordinate 4,786, forward strand.
ATGGTCAGAAAAACTACTGCGCAGCTGAAGCTGTTATAGGAAACTACTACGCAATCCTTAAGTGATTTCCCCATAAAGGTTCTCATGTAGTTTCCTACATAGGTTCCTATCCCATTTCATGTCCCAAGTTGCCCATACGATCTTATACAGGAATCCATGTGGATTCTCATATGAGTTCCCTTATGGGTTCCTATATGGGGCCCCTTGTGCGGATTTTCAGTAGGGTTTGTTCCAAAGTAATTCTTTCCGGGGTTCCGTTCCTTAATGATGCCCATATAGTCGTAGGAGGTCTAAATTCTTGAATAGTACATATCAATGGGTCCTAAAAGAAAATACGCAACTCACGGCGACGGATGAAAACGACGTGATTCGCGGTGATGGCTAGAAACTACGCAGCACAAGTTACGTGCTTTCTATCCGTCGCCGTGAGTTGCGTATTTTCTTCTAGGACCCATCGATATATATTTCTGTAGTGGCCTGACTCCTGGTTCAGGTCGCTACTTTTTAAAAATACCAAAACAAGAGTGCAGTTAGCATTTCATCTGGTTGTAAGGTCAATACTAAAATGATATTAGAGATTATCTAAAGAATTTGAAATTTCGAGATGTTGACCATGATGTTTAGAATTGTGATCATTTTGTAGAGTTTTTCATTATCTTTATAAATTTTTAATAAATTCTCCTGTACTTTCCGGCATCAAGCTTAGAATTGAACTTGCTGTGCAGTGAATTTCCAAGATTAATTCAAGTAGTTGACTCAAGCAGTCTGATCTCAATGGTCGGGGTTTCCTGCGTAACAAGAATGGGCAGTGAAAACCGATCCAGTGCGTGTCCTCTTAAAGAATTCGAATTGTTTTGTTAATACGATTGAAAGTTAATAGATCACAAGGAAGATGAACGCTTTCAAAAAGGGGCCGGTGGATCACGCCAGATTTCAAGAGGTAGAGGACGAGGGAATAAAAGAAGGTATGTTCATAATAGATTGTATTTTAAAAGAAGAATACAAAAACCTAGAGATAAAGAAGAAGGGTAACTAGAATGTCATATTGAATTAAATAATAGAGGAAAAAGAAGCTTAGCAAGAGCTTCGCAAACTCTGGCGCCAACGCATCATGCGGAGTCAAAGAGAACTTAGGAAACAGGCAAACAAATCAAATGACCTGCAACAATCAAATGATGTTGCATATAGATTATAGACATTAGAGGAAGATAACTGAATCACAGTTATTGAAGATTTGGGTGCGACTAAATATATTGTAAACAAAAGTTTAGTCTTAGGATATCTTAGGAGATGTCAAAGGGCAGTGAAAAAGAGTGCAAATAAAAAGAGAGTTGATGTCATTGAAATTGATGTGAAAGGAAATTCTTTATTCTATCTAAAACTTCGATAGGGGATGTACTACAACTGACAAATGTAATCGTTGAAAAGGATTTGGTCGGAAATCTAGTATCTCTGAGACATTTTGCTGATGTAGGTTTAGGTATGAATCTAGACGATGAAAAGTTAAAACTATCTGACAAAAAAAAGAAAAATTTTTTTAGATAAAGTCGAGACGACTGACACTATCAAAGATATTTACAAAGCGAATCCTCTCTAAACGGAGAAACTCCATATCACAAAGCAAAATGAAGCAATGTTGTGGCATGTTTTTTGGGTCATGCTTAATTAAATTATTTAAGATTATTACAAAAGTTATTAGAGAGTTTGAAAGATGTTCATTTAGATGACTCAATTTTATACTGTGAAGTATGTGTGATGGCGACGATGAAAATATTATCGTCTAGAAATAAAAGAAGCCACGTTACTAGAACACTTCAAATAATGCGCACAGACACCATAGACCCAATAATAATAGGTAATAATAGGTTAACAATTCATTGCGGTTTTCATAATAACGATTACACAAGCACGGTGGGCTTGAATTGAGTTCAACCGAAAAGGGGTTGCACCTCTCGCTTTCCTTTTGAAATTCTTTAAGTGATGCCTCACGACTGTTCTGAGACCAAAAAAAAAGGAAGAAAATCGCTGGAAGGATGGTTGAATAAATATAATTTTTTATTTTTATTTCCTGGTTATTATGTATATCTTCATAAAAATAATTCCAAATCGGTACTTTTGTAGCTTAAACTCTGTAGTTTAGCATCGGAAAAGAGTATCTAAAGTATCTAAAAGTAATAGTAAAAAGTAAAAGTAAAAAGTAAAGTATCTAAAAGTATCTGTATTGGACATCCGGGAACCAATAAAATGTTGTAAAAAGTGTAAAAAATTGCAGTTTTTATCAGTTTTTATAAATATTTCTTTACTTAAGAGCATCCTCCTTAAAATTCGTCACAACAAAAACTAAAAGGCATTAAATTCTCCGTGGAACTAAAAAAAGGATTTTGCAGCTAATAGTTTAGAAGATACAGACTTCGAAAGTTATATTTTTCTGGAAAAATGTCAAAAAAAATTTAGTTTTGCTTTTTGTAAAATAACATATTTCCTATGCAGTGAGAACAGAAATATTCAAAATGTTAGTTAAAGCAGACTTAATTTCAAGAAAATCTAAAAAAATGAAATATTATATCTCTCATACGTCCGAAGTTAAAACGTGTTAAGAAAAAGCTACTTTAATGAAAGTTTGTTAAAAACTTAGCTCTTTTTCAAATATCGCGTTCCTACTGGAATTCGCGTTAAATGTTGTTGCTACGATAATAAAAGTACATTAAATAACATACAATTCTGAAAAGCTTCAATAATTCCTAAAATATATCCATAAAAATCGAGGATATCAACTTTTAAAAGAAAAATCATTGATATAAACCGTGGTCTGTATTGTTTTCAGTTTTATACTCTTTAAGTAACGTTTCTTTCTAGTAGTTTAAGTGTTAAGATTACCCACAATGTATTGACTTTCTCCATTCTACCTCACTAAATTTTGACTAGCGGATAGACTGATCACTTGCCCTTGATTTTGATTTTCTAAGGTCGAACCAAACGATTAATTTGTCTTCCTTGCTTAGAAATAAACTCTCGAATGTCATTTAATAAACGAAATGTTTTAGGACTACCCGGATTTTAAAGTAAGTGAAATACAAGCCAAATGCTTCTTTTATAATAACTTCTTACTAACTGTTTTTTACTGCTTTTGAATTTTATTTTTCATTGTAAGAAATATTTTTATTAGATTTCTGTTAGAATTCTATCATAAAGTTTATCATTCAGATTTGACTTTAGACCTTAGTACTTTTTTTCTTTTTCTTCTATAATAATAATGTTCTCTGCGGATTGAATTTTATCTTATATTTTCTCTCATTATTACATTCGATCTTTATTATGGAAGTTAAATTTTAAATTTTCATTCATACAACCAAATATTGCCATAAACTCAGCGGTTCACCTGCGAAATTAAAAAGATTGAACATTTTTGGAACATTCTTCTCTTTGTATTTGTGCAGATTGTTGTTTTTAGCATGGCTGAAGGTGATCTATTAAGTAATACCAACCATTTTACTCTGACTATATGAGGGCTGGCTTGGGATAGAAAATCGGTCCGGGAAAAATGGTTAAAATAAAAGGTTGAGAATCAGGAAGCGGCCCAATCCTACCAGTCGAACGGCCCAAATTGCTTAAAATAGTACTGGCCTACCAAGATTTTTCCCGGAATCCCACCTTACCATCTGGGCCTAAACTATACTATTTATTTAGCACTATAAATTATTTTGACCATTGTCAAGGTTTAATTTGACGAAGGTAGCTTCATTTATCGAAGTAGGGACTTTCTTTATATCTTAACAGCGCACTTGCAAATTGTGAAAACTCTTAAACAATATTTGTTTATCAAAAACCGCCTTTTTCTGAACCTACGTCAAAATTGTCAAGAAATCCGATTTGAGTCAGAGGGAAAAAGTAATAATCATTTTTTTATTGCGGGCCCGATTTTCTGCTTGAAACGGTAGAAAACGTAATGTACTCCTTGTAAATTATGTTATCTCCTTCCATATGCTTTGCGTCCTTCAAGCTACATCTCGCTGGAGCCCAACTAGTCGAGAGACCCAGCGTAACGTAGGCCAAGAATATCGACGAATCTCTTCAGCCAAAAGCAAATGCGTCAGTAAAGACTACATTAAAGTTAGGCTGACATCAAGCTCTGAAGTTAGATGCTGCTTATTCTTCTCAGAAACATTTTCCACGTCTTTCAAACGCAGTTTTCATATCAGAAAAAATTCATAATAATACTTATTTTTGCACAAATCTGTGCGAAGGTGTTTCAATGACTATAATAAAATTCAGCAAATTCTGCATCAAAACTAAGCTGACAATCGAGCTCTCGAGTTAGATAAAAGCTATTCTTATTGTTGCTTCACCTGACTTGTTGCTGCAGATTCAATTTTATGAAACAGAGATTTGTAAAGTAATAATTTAGAATTTAGAATTTCTTAGATTTGCAAAACTCTCATTTCATAAGAAAACTAATTATACGGATAAACGCTGTAATGTGTAGGCTTATCCTACACTATGTAAAAGAAAATCATACCGACCTGCAAACACATTTGATAAACCCTGGCAATCTCTCATTTAAAATTGTACTCGTTATAAAGTAGTTTACGTTGAGAACGTCGCAGAAAGCGGAGAGAAAGAAAATCCGCACACATAGTAAAGAGTGGGGAGGTTGATAGATTTTCCTGCTAGAGATGAGAGCATTGTTAGCGCGATTAGTGTTAGGCTTGGCGTCTCCGACGCCATGATAGTGTTGTGTGTCATTCAGTAATCAAAGTGTAACGATTCCTGGTCAGTTTCATACAAAGTGGTGACGTGTTGTGTATGAAATCCTCAATATCACGCAATTAATCTTCTAAACTATCATCTGTTTTTATTTTGTGAACATTTCATTCTATCCGTAATCGCGTAAGGGATGTGCAATATTCTAGGGGGTAATCCTTTGCCTAATTGCGGAATCGTCTGAATTCATTACACTTTGCTTTCCTCTGGAGAAACGAGGTTTGCCGGACAATCAAAATAATTTTTATTTCAAAATCAACATTTACCAAGTAAATGCTACAAGAAATCGTTTCCACATTGAAGTGATTCGTATTCTTCATGAGCAAATCTCAAAAGACTAGAGGTGTTTAGGCTGAAATTTTAAAATAAAATGTTCCAGAGTCTGAGCTGTTCATGATTCCGCAGCGAGGAATAGAATTTATGAAAGCCTTGTACATTTAATAGACTTTTTTTGTGAGTTTCTTCGCTTTATTTTTTATTGTTTCCGTCTAAACTATTTCTTATATTGAAATCTCCGGAGTTCAATGACGACGCCTTTGAGGAACCCCATAATAAAATTAATTTGCTTCAAGAGTTTACATACTCAACCAAATAATTTCTTCCAAATTTCAAATCAAAATTACAGTTTTGTATGTCTAATCGAAAGAGCGCTTGGATAACAACAAAGTGTGTCCCTCAGTAAATGTAAATTCATGCAAGCAAATCTTTAAACGTTTTAATGACGCCCGAACAGGGACCTGGAAGGTTAAAAGCGACTCGTTGTATTCTAACGATTTAAATAGGTATTATGCGTGTCGTCTGTGTGAAGTTCCTCCTTAGTCGTAGTGTCTTATGTATTTCTAACAAAGCATTAGGTATTTCTCTCATTTGAATTTGTCACAGCGACGAAATTAATGCGCATGATTCCGGGTTAGCTTTTTAATTTCTGGGATTCATTCCATTCGATAAATTTTTTTTACTAACAAAATGGCGGATAAGAATCCTTTTCAATCCTCAAAAAATATTATTGAAGGACCCTCTCCCTCGATAAATCAAAAGGGTCCACAGCATTTGGATGAGATATGACCATGCGGCAAAGAGTCTAATATCGACATGCATTTGCGTAAGCACGAATACGCACACACCATATCAGACATAGAGGACGGATTGGATATTCAGGGTTGGGAAGATTTAGCCAAAGAATTGAACATGATTAAAACCACCCTCAATAAAGTAATTGAATAACAGGCACGAGTAGTCGCTACCGTCAAACAAAACCAAACTAAATAAGCTGAACTTGACCCAAGTGTAGATAAATTGCAAAAGGAAGTGAAAAATAGGGACGAAAAATGTAAACTAAGAATATACAAAGATAGACAGAACAATGTGAGCTATTATCTAGACTAAATGAGAAAGACGTAACCGATGTGCATAGGCGCGTTGATCATTCCCATAGGGAGGCTGAGGAAATACCGATTACTAATTTGGATGTAATTGTTAATAAAATGAGCAACGAAAGACGCATACACGATTTAGAAATTAGCCAATACCGTTTGGACGATAGATTAGAACGTAAAATTGTCGCATGTAGTAAAATGTCATGGCTAAAAAATTTATCAGCCCCTCAATTTATAGGAAGCGGAAATGAAAGGCCAATGCAATTTCTAAAGGACTTTGAGGTATACGTTGATGCTGTTGATGTTAGTAAAACACACCAGCATTACGTTAGCTTATTTTGCTTGCAGGGCATGGCTGAGGAGTGGTGGAATCTTATATCTTCGGGTAAAGACGGTATCGAAACTTTTAAAATCAAATTCATTTAAAAAATTCTGGGACGAGAACGTACAACAAATAAGCCGTGAATTAGAATTCGATTGGTATAACTCACTTAGTAAAATCTCGCGACCAGCCTATATCATACAGATGACTACCAACGCAAGAGATTTCATTCCACCACCCTCTAGTTCTGAGATCGTAAATCAAACATTCAAACATTTTACCGATGACATAAAAACTGCAATCACAGTAAGAGGAATAAGAGACTTCGAGCACCTAATTCAACTTCTTGAAATATTTGATTCAAGTCAGCCGGTAAATTTTGGAAATTATCAAAACAATCCATCTCTCCATTGTTCATAATTTCCTCAGGATTCTCAGGAACGCAATAAGCAGCGACAATTTACGAAGCAGAATCAAAATAGAAGTCAAGGGGTTATAACCCTGGTTGGCGTACCCGTGGAAACGAACGCCAATACAATGGAAGTAACCCAAATTTCAATCAAAACCTCATTCGAAATCAAAATTATGATAATTTTGTCCTAGGGAGAACCTAAGAGAATTACAACCCTTCACAAAACTATAATTCACAGTTACGGATAGAAAATACCAGCACCAATTTTAATGCTAGGGAAAACTCATCTTACACTAACAATCATGTGCCGAACAGGGTGAGTGAACGACCCTCGGATCCTTCACAAGCAAGTCAAAATCACAGAAACTCTTTCTATTATGATGAAATAAGGAACAGTCCCAATCAAAATGGGACACCCTTGAATCAGGGTGATTTCAGACCACACGTAGAAGTAACGGCATTCCAGCCAAACTTTCCTGATAGAACCGTAGGTCGTCCATGAAATAATACAAATGTTGCGTGTGAGGGAAACCCCTAAGCGTCGAGATCAATAATAAATTTGTAGTTGATAAAGAAACAATTTGAAACTCGACGCAACTAGAAGATAAATTTAATATTAAATTGCAAGCGTAGAACTTCCTACAGACATTCGTAGAGAATTGTTAGAAAACGAAGACGAGGAGGTTAACAAGAAATTGGATAAGTGTCCCCTTATGGTATTCAATCTGCGGAATGAAACAGTAAATACCTTATTCAATACAAGCAGCGAGGTCACCTTGATTTTAAAATCGTTTTATAAAAAAAACTATTGTCATTTCAAGGAGTGTTAAAAGCTTCTATTTATCGAAATGTCGTTCATTGGCACCATAGGTTCGAGGCGTAGATTTGTTAAAAAGATTCACATCTAAAATAGGACAAAGCAAAATTATTAATTTCATAGAACCCGAAAAAATTAAAAGTTTATCCGAAGATACAATTGCGGAAAAGATAGAGGCTGTTTATACTATGAATGCGTACGCGAAGCAGAATTTTAAAGAATTAATTTAGAGCCATAAAAAATTGTTAAATAAAAAACCGGGTTTAATTCACGTGTATCAACACGAGTTAAAAGTTAGGGATGATCAACTATTTATTTCTCGTACATATCCAGTGTTCGTGTTCCTTCTAAAACGTGTAGGTCATGAAATCGAGAGTTTAATGAAGGCAGGCAAAATTCGTCGTTCGAATAGACCATATATAATTACTTTACTTATAGTAACTAAGAAAAATGGTCCTATCGTCTTTGCTTAGATGCGAGAAAATTAAACAATATTCTAATAGACAGTTACGAATTTTCCGAGCCTATGGACATTATATTTCAATGTTGCCCTGGTACAGAGATTATGTCAACTCTGGATTTGGTAATGAGCTTCTGGCAGATTCCTCTCCGCCCGCAGTTCTGCAAGTTCACCGCTCTTCTCTTTGAAAGGAAGTATTATCTATTTTGTGTAACACCCTTTCGGATTAAAAACAAGTACCGCCGTCCTTGTACGAGGACTAGATTTCGTTTCGAGAAGAATAGGTGACTTTGCTACGAATTTTGTCGATAATCTATTATGCATCTCTAAGGACGAGGACCAACATTTTCATCATTTAGATATGCTATTTCACCGCTTATAAGAGCATTATCTTACCATTAATTCCGAAAAATCTAATTTCTTTCGTCGGGAGGTAAAATTCCTCGGATTTATTTTGATGCAATGGGGTAATAAACCCGGCCCAGGAAAGATTAAAGCCATAAAGAGATATCTTCGGCCCAGAAAAGTTAAGGATTAGTGTAGTTTCTGAGGGTTGATCAATCTTTCAACGAAATTCCCAAACATCACGCTAAAGAAATTGTTTCTCTTCTGGAACTCCTAAAAAAGGGGTGATATGGGACTGGTTCTCGGATAAGGGAAAAACTTTCCAAAGAACAAAAGACTTGTTCTGTGGGCAAATCCTCCTCTATTATCCAGACTTAATGAACCCTGTGTTCTCACCTACGGTTGCCAGCGATGTGGCACTCGGTGTAATTTTGTACCACTTGGACGAGGATGGTGTAAATCTGCCAATCTCATATGCTAACTGGACTCTAAAAGGGCGAAAAGACCTTGTTCGGACCTTAGCAAAGCTCCCCAGGACTCCACCAAGGAACTGCGCGATGATCCCACACTGCGACAAAAATTTCAAGATGTTTGAGAGAGGATTAAAAAAATTGTTGAAACTTCCTGCGAAACAACCGGACATCCCATATGAGCGAATTATTGAATTAGCTCAAGAACGCATACACCGTAAAGGCAAAAAAAATAGCTGAAACGTTCAAGAGGACCCACTAACTTAAAGGATTGAAGGAAAGAGATCTCGTACGCATCAATCTTGTGAATCAATCTGACAAAGAAAACAAAAGAATATCTAAATTTACACAAATTTATGAAGGCCCCTTCTTTAATTAAAACTCTAGTACACTCTAGTACTGAAACAGTATACAAAAAATAGAAATATATGTGTATACTCAAAATAGCTATAAGAAACTTGCGTTTTATATTTGAACACAATGAGTTAGATATTATGTAGATCAAATCAAGCGTAAATTTCATTAGGAACCATTGAGCAATAAGAAATAGCAAATATCAATGGCGTCCTCTTATTTTTTTTTTATTCATTTTTGTTTTTCATTTTAGCGTCCCACTTCGTCATGGCTTCCTCTACACTAATATGAAATCTTGAGCATACTTTGATCTAGGCTCAAAGTGCAGGGGGCACCTACACATAGTTACCTGAAGAAGAAAAAGCCACTTAACTCAAACTGTGTACCTGAAACGAATAATTTTCTTGACATATCAAGAAACCTATTCGTTTCGGGGCAGATTGTAGGACATCACTTAACTATACACCGAAAACAAGACAAACAAGAAATTCTATTTCTCCTTTTCCTTTCCGTAACCTACCAAGATATCTTCCGTTGAAATGAATAAATTTCTTGCCCTGCCAAAAAAATTATTCATTTGGTGGGGGGGGGGGGGTATTGTAATGCGTTGGCTTATCCTATACTATATAAAATAAAATCATACCGACCTGCAAACAGATTTGATAAGCCACAGCAATCTCATATTCGAAATTGTACGCGTTGGAAAGTGATTTACGCTGAGAACGTCGCAGAATGAGAAGTGAAAGAAAATGCGCACCTATAGTAAAGAGTGGGATATCAGGCAATTACGTAATCGCATGCTCGCGCTTTCCTTTTCTCTGGAGAAACGCGTCTCTCCCAGGGCTAGTAAGGCAGTGGTGGATTATGACTAATTCCTTTGGAATTTACTTTAAATTTAGTTAACACGTCGCACTCATATTTCTTGGAATTTGATAAGTTTAATATGATGCCAATCTTTGAAAAAATGAGAAGTAATCGAAGCCAGGTGCTCGCCAGCATAATAACGTAACGATTCAACTCAACTTCTATTATTAATTATATTGTATGCAATTAATTCTTTATGTGTTCTTACACTTTCTTATTTGTTTTGAAGAATGAAACGTACAGTAGCACAGATTTTCTAGCCACAGTCAGTGATTGTATATCTGAGGTTTGCCAGAAAATCAAAATAATTTTTCTTATTTAAAAATCAACATTTACCACGTAAAAGCTACTAGAAATCGTTTCCACTATGCAGTGATTCGTGCTCCTTATGAGCATATCTTAAAAGATTAGAGGTCTCTAGGCTGAGATTTAAAAATAAAATGTTCTAGATTCTGAGCTGTTCATAATTCCGCAGTGACGAATAGAATTTATAGAAGCTTCGTATATTTAATAGACATTTTTTGTGAGTTTCTTTGCTTTATTTTTTATTGTTTCCATCCAAACTATTTCTAATATTGAAAACTCCGGAGTTCAATGACGACGCCTTTCGGTAATCCCATAATAAAATAAATCTGCTTCAAGAGTTTGCATACTCAAGCAAATAATTCCTTCCAGTGTTTGAATTAAAATTATAGTTTTGCAATTCTAATCGAAGGTGCGCTTGAATAACAACAAAGTGTGTCTTTCACTAGATTTAAATTCAGGCAAACAAATCTAAAAACGTTTCAGCGCTGTCAAACAACATGGACGTTTCTTAAAAATTTGTTGGATGTCTACGTCCTGATGATGATGTGGTACCAAATCGAAATGCGTCGACGACTAAATCAAGCTAATAAAGCTACTTGACATCTCATTAGATATTCATTAATTAACCCCTGACCTTACAGACTTCTAAAGAATAAATTTATCATAACAAGGTCAAAAAAAACTATAAATTTTTCAAACGTTGACCGTAAACGGAATGAGGATGGACAACAACCACAATTCCTTCTGTCTCCGCATCGTAGATATAGCTAGGAGTCACAAAAAACGATACACTTTGCTAATGAGATTGTATTTGCAATATGTTGCAACAATAATATATAAGGAATGTTGACTTCAAATTATTTTTATGGACTTTGAATTACAAGAAATTATTTAAATGTTATATATTGCTCTTTATTTGACAATAAAATTAATTTCCGGTTTTTAAGTCATCAGAAAAGATAGTTCGAAGCAAGTAGACTTGTACCTACATAGCAAAAAATAATTCAAATATTTACTCGATACTCCAGTTTGAAAAACAACATGAAGATTTCTTAAAATTCTTTTGGATGTCTGCCTACGTCCTGATGATGATGTGGTACCACATCGACGCGCGTCAACAAACAAATCAAACTAATAAAGCAACTTGACAATCATGCTCTAAAGATACACTATTGGAAATTTATGTTGGAGCTTTAGATTGTATTGGAAGTTTATATCCAAGACGTAAGGCAACATTCCAATACGTGATATTGTAGTTTTCAAATGCTGATATTGTAATATTGCTATACAAGTATTGCATTATTGCCATACATATAACGTTATGTTGCGGAAGAAAGTTTAAAAAAGATCAAAATTCACAGGGACGGAGAATTGAAACCTAACCGTCAAGCTCTACGAGGGTCACTCAACAAGTACTTAGCCTCATCGCCCGATGGCGCTGCTATTACGAAAAAGTTTTACCATCGTGCAGTACATTCTTTTAGTAGCCTACTGTCAAAGTTTCAGTCAATTCCCTTCATTAGTTTTGTT
>JAUMHM010021142.1:0-16801 GCA_032362435.1 Melikaiella ostensackeni
TTTAAGATTTCGATTGCTTCTCTATGTTTTCTTGGAAAAATATTGTATGTTTTTGCGATGACGGTTGTTTTGTCGAAGAAAATCCTATGTCCTGTCTCAATCTACCCAAAAACATGAGTTTTCAGCAAAACACGTAAATTTTGTACCAATTAGTGGAATTTTCAACTTACAAATGATACATTTTCAACAAAAAATGAAATAGTTAAATTTTCAGATGGAAAGATTAATTTTCAAGCATATGAACAATGAATGTGGAACCAAATAGTTAAATTTTCAACAAAAGAAATGAATTGTCCACCAAGAAGATTAACTTTCTAAAAAAAGACAATTTCTCAACACAATAAATTAATTTTTGATAAAATTGTAGAACTTTGAAGCCAAAAAGACGATTGATCTACAAAACTACCAAATAGTTCAATTTTCAAATAAACAGTTTAAGTTTTAATTAATCACTTGAATTTAAAACCAAGAGGGGAATAGGGAAAGAGTGTGAAGTTCGTAACGTTAATTCAAATACCCCCCGCCCTCGTGTTACCAGCCGTAGGTTTTGACGCAATCCCCTCCTCACCCACTCCTTAAATTGATAACGTAGTTTATGGACGACCTCTAAAGATAGAACTGGGTGATGTTGCCGAATTTCGTCCTTATCCCGAGTTGTGTTCGCCAAGGGGTGAAATTTATGTACCCGTGCAGAAATTTCGAAACGGTTCTAATGAAGCTCTGACGAGTTTTCCCTATTTCTAATCGGACTTAACTGGGAAAAGTTATTCGGGGCCCCATCGGTAATGCAACGCTTTTCTCGATGTTGGCCCTACTAGAATTGCCCGTAGTGTTTTAGGGGTGAGGTGGTCACCCTTCCACAACTCAACTAAGAAGGAAGGCGGCCCCCTGCGGGACTTCTATTGAGGTATTTGTTCACTCAAACTAGATTAGATAAAAATATTATTATAAATTATCTAATAAACTAGAAATTCTGATAGGGGCCCCATTAGAATCCAACTTCGAATGGGGAAAGATGAGGGAATTTCTGCAATTATAGATACTTGCGATCCTGGCAAAAGAAGCATTTTACAAAAAATTAACGGCAACAGGGATAAATTTATTAGCTTATGCTCGGAAAAAGGCTTGTTTATTACAAATACTTCGTTCAGTTATAAAATGACTCACATATATTCTTGGTGCAGAGGTGAAAACCACAGTATAATTGACTTTGTTGTAGCGGGTGAGAAACTGAGAAATATAAAAGAAAATAATAAAAAATTCTCCTCAAAAGCTGTGAATGAACTGCTGCAAAATTCGCCATTTTTTGTACTTCAAAACTTCGCACATAACTGTCACAGCCTTGTGTTAATGAAATTTTCTACTCTCATGGAAAAAATAATTTTTCTGCACATTTTTAATACGTTTGGGAATATAATTCATAACTTTTTCAGCGATTTTATTCAATAAGTTATGAATATTGAAATGTTCCGCATTTGGACAAATTTTTGACGAAGTTGCCTAAACCGGGACGAGATGTCGCTGACTGTCTCAGTGTCGGACACTTCAACGTGAGTTGCACAATTGCGTTTCCAATTACTGAGACGATCACTTTCGCCGTGTTTTAAATTAAATTTCGCAGTATTGTGTTAGTCACATATTAAAAATATTGTTTATGAGCTCCACGCTTGCCGTTCAATGGATTATTTATTTCAAAGAAATTGTTCAAAGTACTTTATTGCAACCTCCAATTCTAACCTCAAATTTTGCCAATTGCTTGGGTAAGAAATTTAATAGTAACGCATAAATTTAATTTTTAAATGAAAATTAGTAAGTATGCATCGAAATTGAATATTATAGATTACTGATTTTCTTTTGAAAATGGCCAGACAAAAAAAAAGGTGTCAAAGTAGAATTCAAACAAGGATAAAGTGGTAAAAAAACTTCAATCAAGCAGTTAGAAGAAATTGAACGGGAACTATTCAATGCGAAGTGCAATCTCTACAATAAAAAATTAAAATAAAACATGAGAAATTATAATAATTCGAGTTATTGGGAGATTTATCTAAAGTGTTTTGATGTTATTCAAAAGATGAGAAATAAAAAGTTATTTTTTTAAGCAAAATGTTAACAAGCTGATATGAATTTTATTGAAAAATAAAGAAAAATAAGTTTCTCATGATTTATAATAATCTATTCTTGTATTTTAATGTATTCTATAATTGTGAGTAAATTGTACCATTTTATTTTGATAAGCCTCATTGGATTTTCCTTGCCCAGCATTAGCTTTTTTTGTGTCCCACTTCCCAAAATTCTTGTCCCACTAATGAGCGATGTGACCAGCTTTAAAAATATTCATTCATATTAAGTAACTATAAAAAAAATAATGTATTTTTTGTTCTAATCGATAAAATAATGTATGAGCCACTTATTATAACAGTTTCTGTACCAAAAATTACAATTCACCATTTTAAAATTGTGTTTATGTGGGTTAGCTTTTTGTAACTATCCCAGTAATGGTCGGGTTACCTTAATAATGGGTCCTCGTAAAAAAATTTGCTTAGTGTATTAGTATAATGACTTTGTAAAGCTCTTCACCTGGGGTGATTGCTAGAACGATTGATCAGCGAACCGCTTGAGAGCGGTGTCGTAAATGAGTATGTCATTTGAATGAACAACACGCGATGACATCTAGATTGATCTAAAACCTATCACTTTTTCTACACATCCCTCACTTACCCTTACCATATAAATTCCTTGATCCCCGGTAGTATAACGAGGCTAGAACCGGACTGGTTACGCTCACCCCGAAAGGGAATTGGCTTAATGGTATAATAAATAATAATAAAAAATACTATTGCCAATCGATTCTCTTGATATTTGCTATTTACGACCCAGTACGCAACGCCAAGCAATTTTGTGCTCATGTATCTAGGAGTGCAGATGCGTTCCGATGCATGGAAACGATCCCATAGCCAAGTAAGTATGCGTGGTACAGATATGAAACCAGCCCACGATCGAGCTTTGTGTGCCAATTATGATCCCTTCTTCCCGAGAGTCATGCCGTAAGGAACATATCAGCCATTGCTGATCCGCCTGTTAATCGAATGTGGGAATGGACGGACCGTAGTTTCAATCTTGAATAGAAAGCTAATTAGGCTATTGTATTTATTTTAATAACGTGGTTCAAGTGCTAAAATATATCCTATTCAACTATTTTTGGAAGATTATAATCAACTAGGGGAGTAATAATTGAATAAAATGAGTTACACTACCGGTGGATAGTATCGGATCAATAACCCTCCAAGAACACACCTATTTTTTCGATCACGGAGAACACTCTGGGTCAATCTGACCCAATACTTTTTTTGATCATGTACCATTCAGCAATGACTGGATCAATTGTCTTAAAAAAATTCTAAAGTATACTTAAGAGCCGATAGAAATAATTTATGCAAAATTAAACTATTGTTAATGTCCTTAACACGGTGAAAAAAATTCACGAAACTTTTTATTTTTTTTAAATTGAATTTTCCGAAAAAAATTGTAACTTTTTTAATTTTCAATATTTTAGGCTAAAAATTTATATGAAAACTCTCAATGTATGCTAAAATAATGAAAAAATAGTCCTACACTGTACCTTTCAAAAAAGATAATTCTTTTGAAATTTGAAGTTGGTGCATTTTTTAATATAAAACGATAAAAAAGTTTCTCTTTCACCACGTAAATAAAGAAAATACTCGAATATTTTCAGTTAAAAAGTATTAATATTTATTTTAAGAAATCACCGCATTATAATTTCAGCATTATTTTTCTCCGACACAATCTTTGTAAATGTAAGCACGATGGTCATCGCACATTGGCCGCAAACAAGATGAACACATCATTTTTGTTTTCTTGTCCTTTTGGTAATCACACAGCCCACACGTTCGACAAACAATCATCGTGAAATTAAGTATTAACGCTTTTTTGTTTCTGCGAAGGCTGAAATTCACAACTTTTACAAATAACTCACTGTTTTAAAAATTAACGTTTGGTACACACCTGGGTCAGGCTGACCCAACACCGATTCCAAACGCTTCTCAACGACGACTGACCGCTCTGCAGACTATAGCAAACGGTTGAAACTATTGTTGGAATCTCGATCTATACTGCCAGAGCCTAAGAGACCGCCCACTTTTCAAATTTCTTTGAAAATTTCTCGATCAAAAATTTTTTGTGGGTCAAATTGACCCAGTGTCTTCTCCGAGGGCTAACCGACTGACCCATTAAAATTTATCTTTGACTCTAAAAAGTGATAGCGACGTCCAGAATATAGAAAAAAATATTTTGTTAATCCGTTGGATTGAAAATTATAATTAAATTTTTAATTTATAAAAATTATTATTGAATGATTATTGGATTGAATTATTTCATTATTAAATTTCATTAAATTCTGCGTTAAATGAGACCTAGTTGAAGTAATTTTACGAGTACATTGTGGGTATTGAATTGTCACGTGAGAAATACAAAAATAAAATTTCGATTTTTGAGAAATTCTTTACTTCAACTTGAACTCTTATAGTCGGTGCGGTACAAAGCATATGATGAAAAATAGGCTTGAATTGTTAAGAAGACATGAAACTTGATATGTGTGCTTTTTTCGACCCAAAAAAAAAGATTTAGAATAGGCTGACAAAAAATGTTTGAAATTTTTCTTTCGAAAGGAAAACAGAAATTTTTTCTTTTAAATCCCGGTATTTTGTAAAATACGTAATGGAGTTAATAGAATTATTTTTTTCTATTCTGGAGGGTTCCCTTAATTCTCCAAGTCCGGAAAAAAATTTGAAAAAATTAAAAAATAAACAAAATTGCGGCTATTTATCTGAAAATAAAAAATTTGGGTTTTTTCGAAAAATATGTGAGATACGGGAAAAAGTTCAGACTAAAAATAGTTCTCCAAAAAGAAACCTATAAAAAGTTTTGAATTTATTTTTCCATATTTTGAACCGTTTTTCGACTAAATATCTTCAAATATGTGTATTTTTACTTTAAAAAAACGTACTCAATAACGATTCAAAATATTCAAAAATGGAGAGAAATATTTGATTTTGATTTTCAGAAAAATATCTGCCATTTTGTTAATTTCTGAGTTCCTTCCAATTCTTTTCAATTCGAGATCATATTTTCCAAATTTAAAAAAAAAATTGAAAAAACTTGAAAATTAACAAAATGGCGGCAATTTTTCTGAAAATTGAAAAATTGGCTTATTTTTTAAAAATATGCTAGAAACGGGAAAAAGTTCAAAGTTCTCTTCAAAGAGATCTACAAAAAGTTCTCTTTACATTTTTCGATATCTTGAGTCGTTTTCCGAGTACGTTTGTGGAGTACATTTTTTAAGTGAAAATACACATTTTTGAAGGTATTCAAGAAACGGTTTGGAGTATTGAAAAATGGAAACAAAAATTTCTATGGGTCTCTTTGAGAAAAACAATTTTTACTCAGAACTTTTCCCCGTATCTCGCATATTTTTCGAAAAAACTTACATTTTCGATTTTCAGAAAAAAGACACCATTTTGTTAATTTTTGAATCCTTTCAAAATTTTTTACGGGCTTGAAACATTAAAGAAATCCTCCACAATGATAAGAAATAATAAGTCAATTACCTCCATTATTCTAAAAACTACCGGATTTTCAAAAAAAAAACGTTTTTTTGGTAAATTTTTCAAATATTTTTTAGCAACCTGTCGTAAAACATTTTTTTGGTAAAAAAGAACACATATACCAAGTTTCATGCCTTCTTCAAAAATTTAAGCCACTTTTAAGTGTACCGCACCGACTATCAGCAGGAGCTAGGAAAACAAAATTATGTATTACCTTGATATCGAAAGAAAAGTGATCTTTAGGAATTTACCTTTCATTTAAGCCATTAAATATTTACAAATCTTCACAGGCTGATCACTTCTGTTTCAATATCAAATTAATAAATTTATCTTCCTGGCACCTGCCAAGACTTGAAGTTGAAGTATAAAATTCCTTAAAAATTGGAATTTTCTTTTTATATTTTTCACGTGATAATTCAACACCCACAAAGCCAAAATACTTCAAATAGGGCTCATTCAAAGTACAATTTAATAAGCTCTCCAAGAGTTTTTCAAAAATATTTTTATCTATATTCTGGAGGGCGTTATCACCTTTCAAAGTCAAAGCTAATTTTTAATAGGTCACCCGGTTAGTGGTCCAATACTATCCGTCGGTAGTGTATTTTAAATATATTAGTATTTTGAATTAATGATTACTTACTTTGGAATTGTCTCCCTTATATGAATATAGTGTCATTGCGAAATTCTAGGAGGAAAAATTTCATAAAAGTCTAGTATCTGATAAGGCCCAGGCTTTTTGAGAGTCAGCCTAACCCTCTAAACGACTATCCTAAATACAGTTAGCATATACGGCCAAACTGACTATCCTTCAAATGGAGAATAGGCATATGGATAGTCACTTTGACCATCTACGATAGCTGTGTGTAGGTCAGTCATTAGAAGGGTCGGTCTGACTATCCATTCAATAAAAAATGAGAAAAAAGATAGTCTGATCATCTATGGTGACTGAGTCTAGGGTAGTCTTATAGGGGGTATGCCTGTCTGATCCTCTGGGATGCTCTGGAATATGTAGCTGACTATCTAGAGCCATCCTGTATTTAAGAGTCAGCCTAACCCTCTAAACGACTGTCCTAAATACAGTTAGCATATACGGCCAGGCTGACTATCCTTATAATGAAAAAGAGAAAAATGTATAGTCACTTTAACCATCTACGATAGCTGTGTGTAGGACAGTCATTAGAAGGGTCGGTCTGACAATCCATTCAATAAAAAATGAGAAAAAAGATAGTCTGATCATCTATGGTGACTGAGTCTAGTGTAGCCTTATAGGGGGTATGCATGTCTGATCCTCTGGAATGCTCTGGAATACAGGTATGTAGCTCACTATCTACAGCCATCGTGTATTTAAAAGTCAGCCTGACCCTCTAAACGACTGCCCTAAATACAGTTAGCATATACGGCCAAACTGACTATCCTTCAAATGGAGAAGAGACATATGGATAGTCACTTTGACCATCTACGATAGCTGTGTGTAGGACAGTCATTAGAAGGGTTGGATTGACTATCCATTTAATGAAAAATGAGAAATAATATAGTTTGATCATTTATGATGACTGCGTCTAGGGTAGTCTTATAGAGGGTATCTCTACCTGATCCTCTGGAATGCTCTGGAATATGTAGCTGACTATCTAGAGCCATCCAATATTGGAGACATCCTGACCCTTTACAGTTTACGCAACTAGCATAGATGGGCAGGCTGACTATATCCTTTTGAAGAAAAAAAAAGAAGAATGGATAGTCAGACTGGCAGCCTATGACGATTGTATAAAGGATAGTCGAATGGAGGGCCAGACTGGCTATCCAGTTAATGAAATCTGAGAAAAAGGATAGTCAGTCTGATCATCTACGCTGAATGTGTAAAGGATAGTAGTATGGAGGGTCAGATTGATTATCGTGTAAATAAAAAAGAAAAAATGGATGGTCATTTCGGCCATCTCTCAGACTATGTAAAAGATAGTCATAAAGGGGCCAGGCTGACTATCTATTTAATGAAAAGTGAGGTAGAAGATGGCCTGACCATCCATGATGCATAAGTACAGGGTACTCTCATAGAAGTTTAGGCTGAATCTTTTATGCCTGTCTGATTCTCTGGAATGCTCTGGAATATGAAGCTGACTATCAAGAAAAATTCTATATTTGAGACAGCCGGCCCTCCACACAGTCGTCCTGTATACAGGTGGCACAGATGGTCAGACTGACTATATTCTTTCAAATGAAAATGAGAAAAAGAATAGTCAGACTGACCATCTACAATGACTGCGTGTAGAATAGCCTAACAGAGGGCCGAGCTGACTATCCACTTAATGATAAATAAGAAGAAGGACAGTCAGTCTGACCATCTCCGATGAATGTATGAAGGATAGTAGTGTAGAGGGTCAGGTTGACTAACTTGTAAAAAACGAAAAAATGGATAGTCAGTTCGACCACCTGCACAGTCGTCCTATAAACAGTTAGCATAAATGATCGCTGACTGACTATCCTTCAAATTAAGAATGAGAAAAATGGATAGTCAGAATGGCCATCTATGATGACTGTTAGTAAGGTACATAAAAAACAAATTTTGAATTTTGTTTGTAAGGTTCCGAAAAAAAAATTAATACGTATTTTTTCTTTTTTCGATCGGAGAATATTGAAGGGTGCCGCCCACCCCCTTTATTTTCCCATAAAAATAACATGGGGAAAACCTCTATTTCTACAAATATAAGACTGGAAATCACTTTCCCAAATGTGACTTATGCATTGATTTTTTATTTCGACCCCTGCCTTCCAGCATGCACTAAAAACCACCCTCTAAATGAGGATCAAGTATTTTGCGATATATTGGTCGTAAATATTACATTTGTGTAGTTTCATTTTTACAGATCATTTTGGATGATCAAATTGAAAAGGTCCATATATGTGTTTATCATTAATTATTTTTCAATAATTTTTATTTGTTCAAATAATTTTTTCGTCAGAATATCAAAACTTTACGCGTTCTCTGAATAACTTGAACCACTTACTTTGAACCAAAAATCAGGATGAACGATTTATTGAATAGTTCAGGTCATACAGAAAAAGTGAAAATTGTTCAAACAAATGAAACTTGTTAAAAAAATTACGAATCATTAATTAAATGTTTCAACATAAGAGAAGCTGATAAAACTTGTTGAAAATTTTGCAAAAAACTACACTTTTTTGTATTATTTTGATCAAAAATTACATTTCAACAATGAAATTATTCAAATTATTATTTAAATTATTTAAACAATTGACAATAAAACAAATTGACCGTTTTGATTTTTTATTTAAGCCAATTAGTTCATGTTACTTAAAATAGGTGTAAATTTTGGATATTTTGTCGAAAAAAAAGTTTAAGCGAATAAAAATTGTTTGGATAATTATGGGTAAGTACCAAAAATACCAAATATGCTAAAGTTCCATGGAGTTTGTCGGAAAATGTGTGAAAAATCACATTTTTCTGCCTCATTCTGGTCAAAAGATGTTTAAACAGTAAAAAATTGTTTAAACAATTTAAAAAAAATTGAATCAACCATAATGAATTTTTATATTACCTAATTAGTTTATCTCGCTGTGAAAGTACCGATAATTTGCGATAAAATGTAAAAAGAAATTGTTTAAACAGCAGCGGGCAAATTTTCTCTTACGTTTTCACGAAGAGAAATTTTTTTTTATTTTGACCTTCATTCTGACCTTCAGGTACCCATTCAATGTGAAAAATTCCTCGGATACTCAGAATGTTCGAATGCTCAGGTATCGATTTGTTCGAATAATTTTACTCACGCAGATCGTCTTCAGTTCACTTCCCTCCTCCCTTCTTAAATTTTTCGAACTGAACGAAAACTTTAGTACGAGATAGACACACATCACCATAAACTGCCTTCAACATATTATTCGTTACTGTCGCGGATATTCCAAGTTTCACAAGAAACTTCACGTTGACGCGCTGTTCTACTTTCACACTGAACATGATATCGGCGGAGCTCAGGTATACGGTCAACTTCGAACAACGGTTACGGTCGTAATAAAAATTGTACAAGCTTGAAATTTAGAGGGAGTGCGGAAAAAACACAGATCAATATCAGACCACAACTCGTATGATGACTATCTGTAGAATATCTGGAACATATTGGGATATATTGTAGCATATAATTTGGACTTCAAGGGTTTTTGATAGTGGATTCTGAAACCTAAAATATAAACTTTAAAATAGCGTAACAAATATTAGAATTGTGAGATTAATTTTTAAATTGAAAATTCAATTTAATCATTATCCAAAGGCGACAGTGAGGTGCAGTATCATGTAATTCAATTCGCCTACCTCGTGAAATCATTGAAATCACCTAATGTCATGATATTAATCTTTTTGTCTTCTGTTATTAGTATTAGTGAAAATAATTAAATTGCTAAAATCCATTACAGTTACAATTTTTTTATTTCAACCATGAATGCAATTTTTAACCTTCTTAGTTTACTAAATGAAAAAGTCCGAATGATTTTTAATCTTATAAAAGTTTCGTGACTTTTCCCTTTTTTTAAATCTTTCAAAACTGTAAATTTGAAAATTTTCAAACTTGTGGATCAGCTTTCAGCTTGAAACTTTCAACATTAAATTATTTCAAACTGGAATCGTTCAATGGTAAACAACTTTGAATTCCAAGCATGTTTCGGAGCATTTTCATTTTTAAATCTTTCAGAATAATGCATGGTTTGAAAATAATGATATTTTATTGTTTAAAGAATAATTGAAACCAATGCTTAGTTAAATAATTAATTTTAAAATGAAGTGTCAAAAATTGTATAGTTTCAAATTCACATGAGTACAATATTGTAGGCTTTCAATACTTCGGATTGAAACCCTGAATAAATAAACTTGCTGATGTTATTTTTTGTTGAAAGGCAAAAGATATACTTAAACGTCCAAAATTGTAGAGTTTAAGATTCAAATTTATGAACGCTTAAGCATAGGCCATGGTTGCGTATAAACAATAACTTTCATCTTCACCCTCTTGAAACTATTATTCTTTCACCGTAAAAAGCCATTGCTTAAGTAGTATAATGAGATTTTTGCAATGTACTGAAGTTTATTAACTTCTTTTTACTATTCTTTTTCCTGCATAGATCATCACTAATCAATGTGTCATATATTTTTAGTATACCTACTCAAAAATAATATAATGTATAACAAAAAAGTACTAATACTATTTAAGTTTTATTATAGCTTTTTCGAAGAGAGATCTTTAAAACGTGCTCAATTCTCATAAATATCACAATTTTTATGTACTTTCATATGAGTGGTCCAAAATGAATCATTCATTTACAGTTTCTCTACTTTCTGTAACAATTCTTTTATTATTTTAATATTATTTAATTCTATACCGATTTTTCTGTAATGATTTTCCTATATTTATTTCTATAATACTTTAATATAATCGGGAAAAAATTATAGGAAACCCATTATAGAAAAATCATTATAGGCCTATACTAAATTTCCTATAATATTTTTTCATAAGGGTAATACAAAATTATTTTAAAAATTGATAAAAATATATTGCACATTGATTAGGCGGTGGTATTTGAGGATAAATGAAAGGCTCTTCGGAAGGTACCTACAAATTAAAACATTTGAAATTAAACAATTTTAAATTAAAAACTTTAAATGATCAAATAAATCCCAATTCAAAACCTTCGATATTAAACAACCTGTAAATGAGGAATACTTGAAATTGTAAATTTTCAAAGACTTGGAAGCTATGAAAATGTAAAAATGTGTATTCTTAGACTTACCAATTCAAATAATGTCAGTAATAAGCATTTAAAACTGAAAATGAATCAATTTCACAACTTAAAAGTGAACCATTTTCAAAAAAAAATTTCGTTTTTTTTCTAAAATTAGGAGTCTTATATTTAGGTCCAGGGCAATAAAAATTTGGCAGATTCAAAATGTAACTTTAAAAATTGTACACGCAAGATGAAACCGTTTAAGGGTGAATATTTTCCGATTATTTCAAGAATAAAAACTTCAATTTCAAATCTACAAAGTGGAAATAACGTTTTAAATTTACAACGAAATATCAAAATTAAAAATAAAAACCTTAAATTATTAAATTAATCCCAAATAAAAGCCTTTGATATTAAGCAACCTGTAAATGAGGAATACTCGAAAGTGTACACTTTCAAAGACTTGGCAGCTATCGAAATAGAGAAATGTTTATTCTTAGGCTTATCAATTTGAATAATTTCACCAGTAAGCATTTGAAACTGAAAATTAATCAATTTTACAATTTTGAAGTGGACCATTTTCACATTTAGAGAGTTAAAATCGAAATTTTTAAAATCTCAAGTACTGAGAAATGGTACAATGTCAAATAAGTTGCCTTTAAAATGTAAAATTCACAGCTTTCAAAACGTATAAATGAACATTTTCCATTTCTTCTCTCACAATCAGATGTTTTATATTCAGATCATTGAAAATTTGGCGGATTGAAAGTGAAACTTCAAAAATTCTACATACGAAACATTTTTAAATTAAATATCTTTAAAATTCAAAGCTAAAATTTCATATCTACAAACCTCAAGTAGCGTTTTCAATTTGCGGCATAATATCAAAATTAAAGGTGTCGGAATGAAACATACAAAATGACTAATTTAGTACTCATACACATTTGAAATTCAACTATTTCGCTATATAATGACTTTAAATTAAAATCTCTTGAAGAAATTAATGCCTTAAGAATTATTTTAAATTTGATAATGTTTTAAATTGAACATTTCAAACTCTATATCTCTTCAGTACGCGAATGATTTTGCTAATGTTAAATAATGTTAATTGTTCAATTTAAAACAATTGAAATTGAAGAATTGAAAAATTTTCGATGTGTATCAGTTCAGCAATTTCCTGCATAAAATTCAAGAAAAAAGTCAAGTTCTCAGTTAATTTTCAGAATTTCAAGTTTACTCGCGATGTGTTGGATGGAACCCTCGTGTGACGAGATCAATCGATCGATGAGTCTGAATGAATGAATGACGTAAAGTCACTCGTACTTCACCTGAATGGTCGCACCAACTTGTCTCCGAAGATATATAAAAGGGTCATTCCATGCTGAATCGATTCTGTCACGCAGTGATTTTTCCCATTTTAGGGACATTACCAGATAATTTGATTTCTTGAAGATCGAAATGAAATCTACTGTCTTATGAAAATTTTTTGTGTACTGAAAAGGGAACACCCAAAAAGTTCACAAATCAAAATTAGACTTCGAGACAACCCGTTTTTCCGGCTCAATAGAGACAAATGTACAATAAATGTACGAACAAAAAAGAAAAAAGAGGGAGAAAAAGAAAGAGTCAACCAAAACCAACCTCACACTCTATCTTTTTTCCGTCTTTTTTATACAACTGGGGACCAACATGTTTCGAAGCCAATTTAGACTTCTTCATCAGGGGTAATTTATGGGATAACTACAGTTATAAATGATGAAACATATATTAATTAAACTCAAATATTACCTGAAACTATGAATAAAACATTTTTCATTATCAATTGTTGTTTTGTCAATCTTTCCATTTTCTTATTAAAATCAAAAATCTTTAGAATCAATGTGAAATTCACTTTCTTATGAAGATTGTTTTTTCTTTTTATTATTCTAAAATAGAAAACACTATAAAGTTATGCTTCACATATTACCTTACATTAAAAAGGTTCCGCATCATAACAAATATAGGAGTAAACTCATCAAAAAGGATGTCCAGCAGTATTAATTTAATAAAACAAGAATTCAAATTGTTATAAACAAATTAGTGGACAGCAGATATTTTCTTCACTTGCCACATTTAAATGCACTAAACCAATATTTTCAGGAGAAAATGAAAATGAAATAATGTTAATTTGAAAATAAGAAGACGTTGAACATCAATCCCTAACTGTTTAGAACAATTTAATAAACAGATACGAAATTAAGGCATTTTTAATTAAAATAGATTCAGTTTTCAGCAGATTTAGCCATAAATATTTCACCAATGACCTTCTGCTGTGATGGTTTTCACTGCAACAACAATCGTGTATTATTTAAACAAATTTAATAAACAAATGCATTATTTAGCCATTTTTTAGTTTCGTTTTTTTAGCATAATCAATATCTAGTAGGTTGGTCATGTGTCTTGCTGTTATACTTGACACTTAGGCGACAGTTGTATATTGTTCAAACAAATGTAGTTAACAAATTAATTACATGAGCATTTTTCAATAAAGAAATTTCGTTTTGTCAATAGAATCAACTACAAACATCCCAGGAATGGTTCTTTGCTTTGAGAATTTATTGGTATTCTCATTAAAAGTTACTTTGCTATCTTTTTTTTTTTGAAGTCAAAACATATTTTCTTGTTGATATGAAATATATTTTTTGGAGAAAAACCCGTGAAACTTACATTCTATCAATAATTCCTTCTGTAATGCATCCAATCTATGTAAGTTTTCACTAATTAAATGAATTCATCAATATCCCTATACCACACTTTCAGTAAAATCTGTCATAAAATCATATTCCACCAAATTTTTATCAATTACACTAAAAACCATATTAACAGAAACAGGAAAATATGAATAGATAAAAAAAAAATTATGAAACTTTCTGCGTGTAAAGTCCAAAAAAATGTAATCCAATGTTTTGCAAACACTTCACCACAACACTAGTTGAACAAACATTTCAATTATTTTTCAGAAATTTTTTTATTTCGTTGATTTTCTCTTTCTTTTTTACGATAGAGACATTAATCCACTTTTTTGAAATAAATTTTTCAAATTATGAGAAAAATTCTTCGCTGAGAAAAAAATTCAGAAAAACGAAGTGTAGCGTTCGAAAGATGATCGACGACTGACCATCCACATAGACCCTCAGAAAAACGATTATTTCATAATTATTTTTGAGAGAATAACTAGTCACAAATCCTCGTAAAAGTCATCTTTCCGTAGAATGGTAATAGATTTTAGGAAACTGTACATAAAATCTTAGCCCCAAATATCAAGATTCAGAATTTAGTTCAAGGAGACAATAATAAGATAGTAAAATATTTTTATATTCAATTGTAACAATTAATTTTAATTGTATTCAATTATCATACCTTAAATTATGTACATCTTTCTGGAAATCTTATTATATTTATAATAAGTAACAGCATGACATTTTAATAACATTAATAGTATATTTAGAAAAAACAAATGTATAGTAGACTGAAAAATATTTAAATATATTTAAAATTAAAAACATCTGTAAAAATCATAAGATTAGAGAAAAATGTAAATAAAGTACTCAATGGTACATAATATGCACATATTGTTAATATGGCATCTGCCTTAGAATACTATTTTTTGTAGGCAACCAGGGTAGCATTTTTTTACCTCAATATGTATGTAAAGCCTTTTGGCAACCTTATTTCTTGATAACCCTATTTTATGATGAGTATCAGGTTAACATTTCAATTAGTTGTAAAATTGAAAGAATCTGAAAAAATGAGAAAAAGAAGATTTATGTACACAGAACATGGGAAATGAAGAAAATAGATCATAGTGCCCAGATCAATTTTTGGAGATTGATTTAGAACCAATCTATTCAGATTATTCCATTTTTCTAAAAAGAAAACGGTAATGATCCAAACCAATAACACATTTATAGAAAATTGCTAACTTCCTCAAATTTTTGAGCTATATTTGAGTAAAATAGATATCTTTTGGTGAATTGCTTGAACCGTTAACACCTCAATTAAAAGAAATCTTGAGTATTCATTCTTGAGTATTCAGTCCCCACCTCAAATTTTCCGGGCCGTTCGAGTTGGCCCTTGATGCTTTGAAAATCGTTCTCCAAAAATTAAATTTTTAATCTTACCATATTGTAGGAAATTTCATGGCGCGTCTATCTGCTGCTTGCAAAAAAGTTGTGTTTGTTATGGTTTCTTAAATAAACTAAAAAGTTGAAGTTCTCGAAAAATAAAATTTAATTTATATTTTCACTTCAACTCGCTACAAAAGACACAGTTATTAATATTTTTCACGAAAATTGAAGGAATTATCCTATTAGCTATTTTGAAGATGATGCGCTATTGAAAATTTATTGTTTCCATCATAGGAAAAAGTTATTAATTTTTTTTTGTCGAGCAGTATGGAAATAGTGCTAGACAATATTCAATCACTTCGTTTATCGAAACAATTTTGAGTAAGCCCAAACTTGCTGCGGAGGAAATGTTCATTGAAGTATAAACAAGTTCTCTGAAAAATATTACTTCAATTGAACTAACGAATTGAAATAAAGAATTTAAAGACAAGAAAATCATTATTAGCTGAGAATAAAATAGAGATAATTGATAAAAATTGCTGTTTTGGTACATATTTCATTCATTCATTGAAAATTGATTTTTGAAAAAAAAGGCGAACTGTTCTGAATAAACCCCGAAGTCAGATTATTTTATTCTTTAATTGGAAATTTATTTACAGATATTCAAAATTATGACACGAAACTAAAGTCACTGTATCCAAATAATGATTCCATCCCAAATTCTGAACAATTCTGTTATGCATATGTTTGTCAAGAAGAGTAATAGGATAATGGTTGAGAAAAAGAATCTGTTTGCATAATTCAATATTCTTCGCATGGAATTTTGAATGAGATAACTTAAGAGCTCTATCAATTAAATTCTTTTCAACTCTTATTTTGGTTTGAGTGGAATGATTAGAATCAAAATTTAGTGTCCTTGCTGAACAAATAGTTTTTCTGTACGAATCAGTAATAATATAATTTTCATCAGTTTTTTTTAAGGTCAATCATATGGAATGTTAGGAAACATGGCTATTATGTCAAAGGAGACAAAAATGTAATATGTTAGTATTTTAACATTTTCAATTAATTTTAGAAAGGCAGCACTATTTTCAATTGATCTTGCCGAGAGGGTAACTGATTCTTTGATAAATTTACCAAGAAGTTCTTCTGATTTTGTCGTGGGTGAACCTATTGTCGAAATAACCGGTCGTAAAGGAAATTCTGCTTTATGAGCTTTGACCCGCCTATAGGCCAGAGAAAGATTTGTGTGACTTGTCTCAATATCGCACCTTTCGATATTGTTTCCCAAACATTTTTGAAGCCTTAATCTCTCTAGAATTTTAAATGTACCTTTTTGAATCATTTTTGTAG
>JAUMHM010021190.1:0-16797 GCA_032362435.1 Melikaiella ostensackeni
ATATTTTTTGTATTATTTAAAAAAGGAGAACTAAATTCAACGTTGAGTTGTTCACTCTTTGGAAACAAGACGTATACTGACTATGCAGAGAAAAAGGAGACACTGACGTTTTTTTCGAAACATATTTGAGGATAATAAAGAACGAAATTTATGAGTTCGACCCCTCGTTTGGATTAGAGAGTATGCATCGTCTAATCCAAACATTGGTAAAAACATTTTTAGGAAATTGTCAAAAGACTTAAAGGAATGCATTCAGAAAATCTTTTTCCATCTAATTCAGGATTTATGAAATTAGTACAATATGGAATTGTGAACATAAGTTGTTCGGCCTATACTTAATTCAATTACAATCAACGTTTCTAGACAAAAAAATTGTCTATTGATTATCAAATTTTTCAATTTTCTATTACGGCTTAAAATGATTCTGAAACGTGTATAATTTATCCTATACCTGTTTGTTTTCCTATAAGTTTCCTCTGATGAGGAATTCTAAATTGGCTTGGAAACATGTTGGGTCCCCCGTAGTATAAAAAGGACGGAGAAAAGAAAGTCTATTTTTCATTTGTGAACTTTTTGGGTGTTCTTTTTTAGTACACAACAATTTTTCATAAGAAAGTAGATTTTATTTCGATCTTAAGAAATTTTAAAAGAGAGACATTGAGGAAGGATTGGTTCCAATCTGCAGGGTTGCCTATGTATAATGAAGATTTATTTAATTGAGATTTGACAGATTGACTCCATTTGCCAAAAGATATCTTTTTTACTCAAATACTTTGATAAAATATTGATTACATTAGCAATTCTTAGTGATGTATTATTGGTTTGGATTATCACCTTTTTCTTTTGAAGAGTGGAATGATCTAAATAGATTGGTTCTAAATCAACCCTATAATTTCAAGTTTAAATCATCGGTCATACGATCTTTATTATACAATTGTGTTTACAACAACGTTTCGGCACCTTTTTGTGCCTTCTTCAGGTTCAAAATTTGTCTGAAAATAATATTATAAAGAAATAATTAATATTTGAAAGTCAATTTTTTTTCCAGTATTGTACTCACAATTTACACGTTTTTAAACATTCTTGACAATTAAAATATGTTTGTGCAGGCGTTTTTGTTCCATTTTTCAATCGAAAATATTATTTTTTAATAGAAAACTATTTTTAAAACAAAACATTTTCTAACTATTACGGTCCAAGAGTAAAATAAATAATAAATTCTAAGTAGATTTGTAAGAAACTTTGATTCTAGTTTATCTCTCTTTTGCGGGAGTTTATTTTGCGAATAAACCATGGCCTGACGATCTCCAGGTACGACATGATGCTGAAATATTATGAATTAGACGATTGAAAAACGTTTACGTACAAATTAACTTCCAACGTCGAATAAACTGCAGATAAAATTTGAATTCAGAATGAAAATGTCAATTAGTATTTGAAATACTTAGGTACGTGTTGTCAATATTAAACATTTC
Organism: Melikaiella ostensackeni; assembly: GCA_032362435.1. Lineage (NCBI taxonomy): Eukaryota > Metazoa > Arthropoda > Insecta > Hymenoptera > Cynipidae > Melikaiella > Melikaiella ostensackeni. Next base: position 1,476 of record JAUMHM010021190.1, read on the forward strand.
GGTTTGTAAATTTATGCAATTTCTTTTATATTTTTTAATGAAAATTGATTCTAAGATTTTCCTTTTGTATGTGTTTTTTTCCCTACCTCAAATTTTCATATTGCTCAAAGTGAAATCAAAATAATGACCATGTGTCCATGCATGTTTCGATAGACCTGTGTTTTGGTTTCCTGTCCGACAATCCCTTTTATGTTCTGTGATTCTACTTTTTCGTCTCCTGCCAGATTCTCCAATGTAAATTTTATTTCAATATTTGCATTCAATTGAATAAACTACATTCGATCAATTCTCTCTTAATTCAGAGTCTTCTATATCCTGAAAAGTGTTTCCTAATTCATGATTATTTTAAAAATAAGACGTAATATTATGTTTTCTAAGCAAAGCTCTGAGTCTTTCTGATAAACCTTGTATATGTGGGAAAGATACTGTAATGTCAAATTTGCTATATTTCTTAAACCACTTTTCTTTTTTATTGTTTTTACTCATGCTATTGTAAATTTCGTGGATACGTTCTTTTATAATTCTATTCATTAACGATAGTGAGTAATTATTTAATTTTAAAGTTTCTCTAATTAAATTTATTCTTTTTTCTGAAATTACAATCACTGAGTTTCATGGCCCTATCAATGAGTCCTTTTATTAAGCTAATTTTTTGACTAAATTCATGATGTGAATTATAGTTGAGATATTGTCCAGACCATGTTAGTTTCCTAAACCAATCTGTACTGATGTTACCTTCATGTGTTTTTTTAATGGAAATATCTGAAAAATTTAAAGTATTATTTTCAATGTCGTGTGTGAACTTTAAAAATTCTCTTATGCTGTTCAAATCTTGAACAAATTCATTAATTTTGTCAGTAGGAATGATAACAAATATGTCTTCAACATATCTTTCGTATATTAATGGTCTAAAGTTTGAATTTGTTAAGGCTCTATTTTCGACACCTTCTAATACTGGATTGGAAATGATCGGAGACAAAGAAGAACCCACTGGACAACCAAATACTTGTTTATAATATTTATCATTGATTGCAAAAACGGTATTATTGAAAACTGTCTTCATTGCAATTAGAATTTTTTTTTTTGAAATTTTCGTAAGATTTTTATTGAGATTTAATTTTTCTTTGCAAACTCCCAAAGCCAAATCCAGAGGTATATTTTCGAACATGGAAACGACATCTAGTGAAATCATGACGTGACAACTTGGAACTTTTTGGTTTTTTAGACAATTTTTGAATTCCCAGCTATCTTTAACGAAAGGCTCGGTTTTCACTGATAATTGTTTCAAGATTCCAGATGAAAAAGAAGCTAATTTATAGGTGGGGGACCAATGGAAGAGACTGTTATTCTCCATTTTAAATCTGGTTTATGCACCTTAGGGAGACCATAAGCTTTAGCTTTAATAGAACCACGTGATTTTAGCCTATAATACATTTGATCATTAATATATATTTTTTGTTCCCATCTTTCAACAGTAACATTACATTTTTCTTCTATAGCAGGTACCAAAGAGGTTTTTACTTCTTTGTAAATATTTGTATTTTTCAACATTGTTTCTACGGCTTCTTTGTAATCATTTAAATTAGAAGCTACAGTCACATTTCCTTTGTCAGCTTTAACGAAAATAATGTCTTTGTTATTCAATTGGAACTTTTTTACATTTTCTATTTCTTGTAAATTACCTTGATTTTCAATTTCAATGTTAGTGAAAAAATTTGAGATAAGTGTGGTGACTTCCTTTCTGATGTTTTGTTCTTTATCCGTTTTTTTTATTTTTAAACACATGAAGGTAACATCAGTACAGATTGATTTAGGAAACAAACATCGTCTGGCCAATATCTTAATTATAATTCACATAATGAATTTAGTAAAAAAATTGGCTTAATAAAAGAACTCATTGATAAAGCCATTAAACTCAGTGATTGTAATTTCGAAAAAACAATTCAAATTTAATTAAAGAAACTTTAAAATTAAATAATTACCCTTTCTCGTTGATAAACAGCATTATAAAAGAACGTATTCGCGAAATTTACAATAACACGAGGAAAAACAATTTTAAAAAAGTGGTTAAAGAAACATAGCAAATTTGATATTACAGTATCTTTCCCATATATACAAGGTTTATTGAAAAAAACTCAGAGCTTTGCTTAGAAAACATAATATTACGTTTTATTTTCAAAATAATCATAAATTAGGAAATACTTTTCAGAATATAAAAGACTACGAATTAAAAGAGAATTTATCGAATGTAGTTTATTTAATTAAATGCGAACATTGCAATAAAATTCACATTGAAGAATCAGACAGGACACTAAAATGTAGAATCACATAACATAAAAGGGATTTTCGGACAGAAAACCAAAACACAGGTCTATCGAAACATGCATGGACACATGATCATTATTTTGATTTTACTTTTGGCAATATAAAAATTTGAGGTAGGGAAAAAAATACATACAGAAGGAAAATATTGGAATCAATTTTCATTTAAAAATATAAAAGAAATTGCATTAATTTACAAACACTTGGACCGTAATAGTTAGGAAAAGTTTTGTTTCAAAAATAGTATTTTTATTAAAAAGTAATATTTTCGATTGAAAAATGGAACAAAAGCACCTGCACAAACATGTTTTAATTGTCAACACAATTAAAAAAGTCTAAATTGTAAATACAATGTTTGGAAAAAATTTCTACTGCTTTAAAATTTGAGTTTTAAATATTAATTATTTCTTTATAATATTACTTTTAGAAAAATTTTAAACCTGAAGGAGGCACAAAAATGTGCCGAAACGTTGTTGTTAACACAATTGTATAATAAAGATCGTATGACCGATGATTTAAAGTTGAAATTATATTTAATTTCAAAGTTGAGTTGCTTTATTCTGATGGACGATCGATGTACACTTCTTGTTGTTGGACAAACCTTCAACTATATTTTCTTCTTTATAAATAAATTCCTTTAGAAAGAGTCAATTAAAATAAGAATCGGGGTTCTATCGCCCTTCTTAAAAAACTAGAAATTATAAACTAAAATAGATTGATGTTCTTGGTGTCGACCAGAGTAAAAATGAATTAAGTTATAAAATATAGCCTAATTTTTCAAAATAATCATTTTTCCATGCCATACAGACGTGTTTCTTTATGCCTTTTATCATTTCTTAAAATTACAGACTGACATATTAATTATCTATGCACTCAACTCCCGAGTCAGCGCGGGTCACTTTTTTAATAATAAAGACTAATTAATAAAAAGAGGATTTTCTGCGTGTATTTAAAAAGAAATGCGAAATATGTACGCGAGTGAGCGAGCTGCCCGCTTTGTCGCTACGGTATTGCGTGATTGCCTCAAGGAAGCCGCGCGACTTCCCCTGTCCCCCGGTCTCCCACATCCACGAGTGCGAGCTGCCAGAATTCTAGGGACGCAGTATGACGAGGCGCAGTATATCGAGAGTTAAGTGTAATAATAAAGTACGTGGCTTCCTAATATTGTCTTTCCGTCCGCTCAACATGACGTTGCTAGGTTTCTACTGATTTTTAAATTCTTCTGTTTTACTTTGTGTTCATTACTGAGTGATTAAATTGAAAATGTAATTTTAAAAAATTAATTCTCACTGCCATAGATAGCGCAATGAAGGAAAATTTTCATTTAGTTTTAGTTTTAGAAAATCGAGTTTTCCTTTTATAATTCCTAACAAAAGAAAAACTTTAAATTTGAATTTGAGCACTTTTTACACTATTTCAGCTAACTTTAAATGATCCTAAAGTAAGGAATTTTCAAATGAAATAGATGAATTTTCAACAAAAGAGTCGGATTTTTGACCAAGAAAGATTTCTGTGTCAACCATACTGTTATTTTCTACAAAACAGTTCAATTTTCAACACGAAAATATACATTTTCATCAAAAATGTTGGTTTTCAATCAAATAGTTGAATTTTTAACCCGAAAGGACAAATTTTCAACACAAATTTTGAATCCTCAATTAGAACAGATTAATTTTCAACCAAACAGTTGTATTTTATACCAAAAAAATTGATTTTTTACCAGAAGAGATGAATTTTTTAATCAGAAAGACGAACTTTCAAAAAATTAATTGAATTTTCAACCAAAAAGATGATGATTCAACCAAAATTATGAATCTTTAATAAAGAAGGATTTAAATTTTAAATAAGAAACAGTTGAATTCAACAAAGAAAGACGAATTTCCAACAGAATAGTTGAATTTTCAACCACAGAAAAGAATTTTTAACTAAAATGATAAATTTTCAAACAAAAGGATGATTTTTCTAACAAAGTAATTCAAATTTTAACCAAGTACTCGTAGTTGAATTTTCAACCAAAGAGATGAATATTCAACCAAAATGATGAATCTTTAACCAAAAAAGATTAAAATTCTAAATAAGAAACAGTTGAATTCAAGCACGAAAGACGAATTTTCAACAGAATAGTTGAATTTTCAACCGAAGGAGGCAATTCTCAACTAAAATGATAAATTTTCAGACAAAAAGATGATTTTCTTAACAAAGCAGTTCAACTTTCATCCAAGTACTCGTAGTTGAATCCTCAATCAAAACAAATTCTTTGTAAACAAACAGTTGTATTTTTTTACCAAGAAGAAGAAATTTCCATCAGAAGACATGAATTTTTATCCCGAAAAGACGAATTATTGAGAAAGTAATTGAATTTTCAACCTAAGAGTTGATTATTCAACTAAAATTATGAATCTTCAACCAAATAAAAAATTTTAACAAAGTAGTTCCACTCTCAACCAAGTATGTAGTTGAATTTTCAACCAGAAAATATGAATCCTCTACAAAAAATGCAATAATTGTTATTTCAACCAAAAAAAAATTTTAATTTTAAATAAGGAACAGTTGAATTCAACCAAGAAAGACGAATTCTTAACAGAAGAGTTTGATTTTCAACCATACAGAGGAATTTTCAACTAAAATGATAAATTTTCAACCAAAAAGATGATTTTTTTAACAAAGTAGTTCAACTTCCAACTAAGTTGAATCCTCAACCAAAACAAATTATTTTCAACCAAACAGATGTATTTTTTTACCAAAAAGATTAAATTTCCATCAGAAGACATGAATTCTTAACCCGAAAAGGCGAATTATTAAGAAAGTAGTTGAATTTTCAACCGAAGAGTTGATTATTCAACTAAAATGATGAACCTTCAACCAAATAAATAAATTTAAACGAAGTATTTTCACTTTTAACCAAGTGTATAGTTGAATTTTCAACCAAAAAAGATGAATTCTCTACAAAAAATGTGATAATTGTTATTCAACCAAAAAAATAATAATTTTAAATAAGGAACAGTTGAATTCAACCAAGAAAGAAAAATTTTCAACAAAAGACTTTAATTTTCAACCCTACAGAGGAATTTTCAACTAAAATGATAAATTTTCAACCAAAAAGATGGTTTCTTTAAAAAAGTAGTTAAACTTTCACCTAAGTACTCGTAATTGAATCCTCAACTAAAACAAATTATTTTCAACCGAACAGTTGTATTTTTTACCAAGAAGATGAAATTTCCATCAGAAACATAAATTTTTAACCCGAAAAGACGAATTATTAAGAAAGTAGTTCAATTTTCAACCGAGGAGTTGATTATTCAACTAAAATGATGAATCTTCAACCAAATAAATAAATTTTGACAAAGTATTTCCACTTTTAACCAAGTATATAGTTGAATTTTCAACCAGAAAAGATGAATTCCCTATACAAAAAATATGATAATTGTTATTTCAATCAAAAAAAATTAAATTTTGAATAAAGAACAGTTGAATTCAACCAAGAAAGACAAATTTTCGAAAGAAGAGTTGAATTTTCAACCATAGAGAGGAATTTTCAACCAGAAAGATGATTTTTTTAACAAAGCAGTTCAACTTTCAAACAAGTGGTTGAATCCTCAACCAAAACAGATTACTTTTAAAACGAAAAGACAAATTCTCAACAAAAAAAGGTGATTTTTCAATCGAAAAGGATGAATTTTCAAAAAATTTATTGAATTTTCAACAAAATAATTAACTTTTCAAAAAAATAATAAAATGTTTAACCACAAAAGATGAATTATCAACTGAAATAATTTTAAAAGCTTTGCATCTATCCTAAAAAACGTTTGAGCAAACAGAAATTTTATCACACTCAAAATTTTCCTAAATAAAAACTAGAAGATTTGAGTTATTAAAATGGCCAGTTCCTGAATGACATGAAAATTAAAAAATTCATAATTCTCAGAGCTTTGGAAAAATCGCAACAATTTATTTTTCTTCGTAATATACATAATGTGCCTAATTTTCAAAAGTCTTGTAAGATTTCAATATTTCCAGACTTCTACTGAAAATTTTTGAAAATGCTCTCAATTTTTGCATTTTTATTGGATTTTTGAAACTCCTCAAAATTACGATTACAATTTAAAATCATAAAATTAAAATTTTTCAGTTTGACAGTCGTTTAACTTTTACTCTACAGTCAATTATTATTAAAATTTAAATAGTTAATGGTATAATAATAATAATAATAATAATAAAGGAGTTCCGTTATTAAAATCTTCAATACAAAATTATTCATATTTGGAAAAGTTAGATTTACAATTTATAACTTAGAAATTGGTCAATTTTAAAGGTTTAAATTTGAAATTGTCTGATTATGAAAATTTTAATTTTATATTAATCAATTTGAAACATTTTGTAATTTCATAATTTGAATTTGTCTATAATGTTAGTATTTTAAAAACTATTCTAAAATATTGTGATTATTTTTTTTACTTGTTTCTCTTCATACAAAAAAACTACCTATAGGATTTCCAAAGATTTCAAGCAATTTCAAAGAGTTTCACCAAATTTTGGGGATTTTATAAGACCTCCAAATATTTCAAAGATTTTAGGAGATTTAAAAAATTTCAAGGGATTTCTAGAGAACTTTAGGGAATAAATTTAATTTATTTTATTTTAAATGAATTGTACAGATTTCTAACTATTTCAAAGATTTCAAAGATTTTAAAAAAATTCAAAAGGGATTAAAAGATTTTAAGAAATTAAGATTTCAAGATTCACAGATTATAATAGATTTAAAAATATTTTCGAATCTGTTAAGGGTTTTCAAGAGATACCAAAGAATTTTCATGGATTTCAATTAAATTTCAAGCAATTTTAAAGATACACATACCATATATGGGATCATGAGTGGTCTAAAATAAATCGTTCCTTTGTAGTTTCTCTATACTTTAAATCAATTCTTTCAATATTTTTCTATTATTTATTTCAATGCTGATTATCATATAATCGTTTTCCATATAATGATTTACCTGCTGAAAATTCAATTTTCAATTTTCAACAATTGAAAATTCAAGTAAAAAGCGAATCTTCTATAAAAAAATGATATATATTTTCATAATTGTACATGAAAATGTAATAAATAAACATTTTAATTTATAAAAAATTTTGTCGAAAGAATTCGATTTTTTCGAAGACGGATCACTATTGGCAAATAAGTTTTGGCAAATTAATAGTCATCCAATGAACTCTTAGTAGGGAATTTACGAGATTTAAAAAATCCCAACTCTGATCATCTCCTCATTGTAAATAAAAAAAATTAATTTCTTGAGCCATAGAGATTTATAGCTCAATACAGAAAAATTAAAATTTTTCCCCTACCCCGAAATTCAAAATTTTCTAAAACATTCCCTCTTAGTCCTAGAAAGTTGTTAATCTGCCAGAAGTCGGAGTAGTGATTAAATATGTAAATCAAAATAAACATTTTTTGGAAAAACATCATTTAATTTTCAGGGCTATAATGATTAATAGGTCAAAACAGGAAAATTCGAATTTAATTATTGGGAAGTTATTTATCAGAAGTTATTTATTATCTTTCAAACACAGGCGTACATTTTATTTTCATTTTTGTAAAGCGTTTTCACGTGTACTTATCATGTTTACCTTTTTATGGCCTTATCAGGTTGCGGGGAATGTAATTTTTAAATAAAATAAAATGAAAATAATTTTTTTTAACTTAATAATTGAATTTTCAACTAATGAAGATAATTTTTCAAAAAAAAAGAAATAATTTTTCAACTAAAATAATGAATCTTCAAACAACAAAAAAATGAATTTTTTAAGAAAGGAGTTCAACTTTTAACCAAGTAATTGAATTTTCAACCAAAAAGAAAGAATTTTCAACAAAAATGATAAATCTTTAAACAAAACATAAAATGAATTTTTGACTAAAGAGTTCAACTTTCAACCAAAAAAATAAATTTTCAACAAAGAAGATTAATTTTCTACCAAAAACGATGAATTTCCAACTAAAATTATGAATCTTCAAACAAAAAAAAAAAGAATTTTTAACAAAAGAGTTTAATTTTCAACCAAGGAGATTATTTTTCTGCCAGAAAAGATTATTTTTCAACCAAGAAGATTAAGTTTCTACCAGAAAAGACGAATTTTTAACTAAAATGATGAATTTTCTACCAAAAAAATCTACTTTTAACAAAGTAGATCAACTTCCAACTAATAATTATTCAAATTTTCAATCAAGAATAGTTTAATTTAACCAAAAACAGATTAATTTTTAATCAAACACTTGAATTTTCAACAAAAAAAAAGATTATTTGAAGAAATTTCTACCAAAAGAGAAGAAGTTTCAAACCAACAAGGCGAAATTTAACAGAAGAGTTGAATTTTCAGCCTAGAAAGATTTTTCAGTTATGAAAGAAAAACAATTCCAACCGAATTTTTTAAGTTTTAAGACAAAAAGACTAATTTCATTCACAGTTCAATTTTCAACCCAAAATATGAGTTTTAAACATAAAAGTTAATTTCCAACGTAATAGTTGAATTTTCAACTAAAAAGCGAAATTTTCAACTACGAAGATTAATTTTCTACCAGAAACGATGAAGTTTCAAATAAATTGATGAATCTTCAAACAAAAAAAATGAATTTTCAACAAAAGAGTTCAACTTTCAATCAAGAAGATTGATTTTCTAACAGAAAATATGAATTTTCAACCAAGAAGATTCAGTTTCTATCAGAAAAGAGGAATTTTTAACTAAAATGATGAATTTTCAATCAAAAAGGTCTGTTTTTAACAAAGTAGTTCAACTTTCAACTCAAAATTATTTTTATTTTAAATAAAAAATAGTTTCGTTCAAACAAAAAGACGAATTTTTAACTCAAAAATATGAGTTTTCAACAAAAAAGTTAATTTCCAACGTGATAGTTGAATTTTCAACAAAAGAGTTCAATTTTCAACCAAGGAGATTAATTTTCGACCAAAAAAGATTAATTTTCAACCAAGAAGATTAAGTTTCTGCCAGAAAAGACGAACTTTTAACTAAAATGATAAATTTTCTACCTGAAAAAATCTATTTTTAACAAAGTAGATCAACTTTCACCTCAAAATTATTTTAATTTAAAATCAAAGGTAGTTTAATTCACTCAAAAAAGACGACTTTCCAACCCAAAAATATGAGTTTTTAACAAAAAAGTTAACTTCCAGCGTAATAGTTGAATTTTCAACTAAAAAGAGAAGTTTTCAACTAAGAAGATTAATTTTCTACCAGAAACGATGCATTTCCAACTAAAATGATGAATCTTCAAACAACAGAAAAATGATTTTTTAACAAAAGAGTTCAATTTTCAACCAAGTAATTGAATTTTCAACCAAAAAGAAAGAATTTTCAACCAGAAGATTTAGTTTCTACCAGAAAAGACGAATTTTTAACTGAAATAATGCATTTTCTGCCAGAAACAACCTATTTTTAACAAAGAAGTTTAACTTTCAGCTCAAAATTATTTTAATTTAAAATCAAAAATAGTGGAATTCACCCAAAAAGACTACTTTCAACCCAAAAATATGAGTTTTCAACAAAAAAGTTAATATCCAACGTAATAGTTGAATTTTCAACCAAAAAGATGAATTTTCAACTAAGAAGATTAATTTTCTACCAAAAACGATGAATTTCCAACTAAAATTATGAATCTTCAAACGAAAAAAAAATGATTTTTTAACAAAAGAGTTCAATTTTCAACCGAGGAGATAAATTTTCTTTTTCAACCAAAAGAGATGATTTGATGAAATTTCTGCCAAAAGAGAAGAAGTTTCAAATCAAAAAGGCGAAATTCAACGAAAGAGTTGCATTTTCAACTAAGGAAGATTTTTCAGTCATGAAAAAAAAAACAATTCCAACCAAACTGTTGAAGCTTCAAGCCAAAAAATCGAATTACGTACAAAGCAGTTGAATTTTCAACCCGAAAATACATATGATTTTTCAACAAAAAAGTTGATTCCCAATATAATGATTGAATTTTAAACTAAAAAGGTGAATCTTTAACTAAGAAGATTAATTTTCTACCAGAAACGACAAATTTGCAACTAAAATGTTGAATCCTTAAACAAACAAAAAAATGATTTTCGAACAAAGCTGTTCAACTTTCAAACAAGATTAATTTTTCACCAGAAAAGACGAATTTTCAAGAAAATAAATGAACTTGCAACCAAATAGTTTAATTTTCAACTAAAAAAGATAAATTTTCTCGACAAAGTAGGTGAACTTTCAATCAAAAATATATATATTTCTTAATCAAAAATAGTTGAATTCAACTAAAACAGTCGCATTTCCAACACAATTGTTGAAACCTCAACCAACGCAGATTAATTTTCAACCAAGAAGGTTAATTTCCTACCAGAAATGAAGAATTTTCAACTTAAATGATGAATCTTTGAACTGAAAAATGAATTTTTAACAAAGGAGTTAAACTTTCAACAAAAAGATTAATTTTCTTCGAGAAAAAACAAAATTTCAACAAAATGAATGAATTTTCAACCAAATAGTTCAATTTGAAAGTAAAAAGAGATAAATTTTCAAGCGAGAAATGAGTTTTCATCAAAGTAGTTCAACTTCCGACACAAAAATATATTTTTCAAATAAAAAATACTTGAATTCAATCAAAAAAGACGGATTTTCAAGAAAACAGTTGAAGCCTCAACCAAAACAGATTAATTTCAACCAAACAGTTAAATTTTCATTAAAAAAAAAATTATTTGAAGAAATTTCTACCAAAAGAGATGAAGTTTCTAACCAATAAAACGAAATTTGTCAAAAAGGTTGAGTTTTCAGACAAAAAATAATATTCATAAAGATCGAAATACAATCTACCTTCTTGAAAATTTTCAGTCAAGAAAAAAAAACAATTCCAACCAAATTGTTGAAAGTTCAAGCCGAAAATATAAGTTTTCAATAAAAAAAAATTAATTTCCAACCAAATAGTTCAATTTTCCACCAAAATAGCTGAATTTTTAGGCCAAAATAGACGAATTTTCAACATAACAGTTGAACTTTCAACCAAAAAGACGAGTTTTCACCCAAAAAGGATGAATTTGTAACGAAATTATTAAATTTTTAACAAAATATTTAAATGCTTAATCAAATAAGATTTTCAACCAAGGAAGATGAATCTTCAAATCAAAAAGACGAAATTCAACTAAAATTATGAATCTTTAACCAAAAAAACGAATTCTTAACTGTTGAAAATTCAATAAAAAATCGGCCACCTGTTTTCGAAGAAATCGACTTGTTTTAAACAAAATTTGTTTATGGTTTTGAATGTTTATTTATTAAATTTTCATGTAAAATGATGTAAATGTAACATATTTGACACTTTTTTTATTATAAAGTTCGCTTTTTTCTTGAATTTTTAACAGTTGAACTTTGTATCAGAAACAAGTCTTAACAATTTTATATTTACATAAAATTACTTTAGAATTCAAAAAATAAAAATTTTAATCCACTAATTTTCTCAAAAAGCCGATACTTCCGATAAAGGTTATCCATTGACTCACGTCCACACGAATTGAGATATCGAGTTGAAAATCTCAAAAATTATATAAAAGGCACAAAGGAATGGTTGTATGGTCCTAAATTTCTCGAAATCAAAACAAAATTTTCCAAAAATTTTCCAAAATTAATTTCCTTTAAGTGAATATATTTCGTACTTTCCAAATTTTTCTAATGATCTCGTTGCAATATCACATTAATCCCCGCAACGCTTTTAGCAAGCATTAGTACCCGTAATCAATGTTTCGTGGCTGTTCCAGCATTATAAGAGATTAAAGGCAAAGTGCAAAACCTTCATTGAAAATTCCTCTAAAGGCGAAATTCTCGCAAATATGTGTTAATTATTGGTCGATTATGAACTCAAGTTTTCTACTTGAGCTTTAGGTGGTAACTTTGAGCTTCTTATTAAATATAAAATGAAAACAGAACAACCGCTATTATTCAATGGAGATGTTATAGACTAGGAGATAGTGACAGAAAAAATGGAACGATTAGTTCGCCTATGCCAATTTAAATGCTAACTTTTATAGATATTTGACGAATTATGAGGAAATAAAATAAGACCTCTCGCTTGCATTGAGAGTATAGTTCAATTATTAATTTAAAAGAAAAATTGGTGTCTTTAAACAATCAATTGGCGTATGCGAAATGGTTTTTGTGAAACTTTGAACTAAGTAATCTAACGAAAGTTAATTGGCATATGGTTTCCGAGTGTATGAAACCTTGAAATAATTAGTTAAACTTGCAAAAAAATGGGCTTTTAACAACAAGTAGTTTGGGTATGCTATTTTACAGGATGATTATTGTTGTTATGCAAATCATGAAAAAGTATTTGGCATACGATAACGGCGAGTGCATGTGTTGGTTGTACTTTTTCAAAATTGCATTATTTTTTCTAATAACACGAAATATGATTAGTTCGTGTATGCCATTGGACTATAGGTAAGATATTGTGTAAATATGCACAAAAATAATGGCATACATTTTGAAAAGTATTTTAATTATTGGCATATGCCTACTGAAAGATTGGGTGCTAATATGGGAGTTTTCTCACTTGCATACTTGTAACACGTGTAGTGCGATCAGAATTACTTGCTAAAATCTTAAAATTATTGCCAGAAAGCACGGATATAGTATACATATATGTGACAGAGATGAAACATTGTGATGAAAAGATAGATGTGCGGAGCACATCTGATGAAGGCGAAAATATTCAATGAAAAATAATTTATTCTTATTAATTACTTATTTACATTGCATACTGATAAATGGAATTTGATTTACATTTTTTCATTCCGCAATCATTTTGAAAGATACCGTAGGGTGGGGCTATTAGATACGATTTTGACGTATTTTTTGAGGTTTTTTTTTTAACTGTCCGCACAGAAAAAACTTTCCGCTTTTTCATTTTACAGACAGTTAAAGGACTTGATTCAGAAGAGAAATTAATCATTTTCAGATTCATAACTCATTTTTTACTTAAAAATCATCATTTTGTTGTAAAGTTGTACCTTTTTACCGCCGATCTTCTAAATAGGTCCAACTATGGGTTTTCTATGTTTTGGATGAATAAAACAATTTCTTAGTACTAAACTTCTATTTCGAATTATTACTTAACTATTCGAGAATACTTTCCGATTGTGAAGTATGCAAAAAAAAAGTTCAATTAAAAAATTCAGATTAAAAACAGATTTATCAAACAGAAAACCAATAAAACAATTAAACATCAACATTAATATTAACGAAATATGTTTCTAGAAGGATCTATAATTTGTTCAACATTCATCTAAGATTCTAAGGTCATATCTCACCATTTAATTTACTGGTCATCCCCAACTGAGCAATTAACTTGATCTGTAATTTATAATTTAACTAATACAAATTTTCTCCTGGAAGCAAAAAAAAATAAGTTCTATATTAAAATGATAATAATTACAGACGTCTTATTAAAGATGCCATTTTTTCTTATCATGCATATTGAAATCTTCAAAATGCAGCACAAAAACTTGATTCTGTCGTCAATTAAGCTGAAAAATCGCAAATAATACAGAATGAAAAGTGAGGTTAGGTTTCTGACAGGTAGCTCTATATTTTACACAGTTGAATTTCGAAAACTGTCAACTATTCTGAAATATTATTTTAATTTAGCTTTTTAAAAAAGAAATAATTAAAACAGAAATAAATCCCTGAATGCATAAAACTGAAAAATTAGCACACATATCATAACTTGCTGAATCAGCCGAATAATCTTCGAATTTTCATACATCACCGAAAGCACAAACTCGCATTTATGAAACGAATTCTTTTTACTATTTAAATTTGGAGAAAAAAACACGGGCAACCGAGAAATTTTATTTCTTTTAAACTATTGAACTGATGCAAAGTTTAAAGGTCTAACGAATTTTTTTAAATGCACCAGGGAGTTGTACATATTAGCCCCACCATACGCGAATAGTTCTACTCTACGGTACACCAATTAAAGCCATATAAAGTGTTGTACACGCTGGATTCGTATGCCAGTCGTCAAACCATTACTTTTTGTTATAAATTTTGTGAAAAAACAAATGACATACGCTAATTAATTTTTCAAAAATTATCTAAATTTTTGCCATATTCAAATTGTTTTTTTTTATAAGATTCTACAAGTCAGAAACGTATGCTAACGACTATATTAACGGTTGACCATATAAAGTTTATACTAAATCACATTTCAAGTACGAAATAATCATTCCGCCTTGTTACAAAAAATTATGCAATTTCAAAAAAGTGCAACCAACACATGCACACGCCGTGATCGTATGCCAAGTACTCTTTCATGATTTGCATTACAACAATAATCATTCTGTAAAATGGCGTACACGAACTACTTGTTGTTAAAAGTCCATTTTTTTGCAAGTTTAACTGATTATTTCAAGGTTTCATACACACGGAAACCGTATGCCAACTAACTTTCGTTCGATTAACTTTGTTCAAAGTTTCACAACAACCATTTTGCATACTGAACTTTCAAATATCGCAAAAATTTAACAAATAAATGCAGAAATTTTTTTATTGTTTCCTCAATGTATCCGAAATTTAAACTAGAAATTCTGTTTGGGACCCCATCAGAACCCAACTGCAAATAGGGAAAGATGGGGGAATTTCTGCACGGACTGGTTCCTTTTTGCTCAAACTTGATCTTCGGGAACAGAAAAAAAAATAATAAAAAAGTCGAATACGACTGTAATAATATAATGCTATAAAAAAATTGATATCCATATAAGTTTCAGAAAAAAATTTCAGATATAATAAAAAGGAAATCAAAGAAAATCAATCAGTATATTCGACAGTGTTATGTGTATATGCCCGACTGTTTATGTATATAATCTATGCATGTAATAATAATAAATCATACCTACTCCTCATTCCCCTCCCCCATCCGCCATTTCATATTTTATTTCCAAAATGTATATATATATATATATATATATATATATGA
>JAUMHM010021207.1:0-16796 GCA_032362435.1 Melikaiella ostensackeni
CAGTTACATTCAACCAAAAAACAATTTTTCAACAAAATAGTTGAATTTGCAGTCAAGACAGAAAAAAATCAACCAGAGTGTTGAAGTTTCAAGCCAGAAAGGCGAATTTTCAACAAAATAGTTGAACTTTCTACCAAAAAGACGAATTTTCAACCAAATAGTTGAATTTTTAACCAAAAAAGATGATTAGAAGAAATTTCTACCGAAATAGATGAAGTTTCAAACCAAAAAGATGAAATTTAATTAAAGAGTTGAATTTTTAACCGAAAAAGATTTTTCAGTTCAGAAATAATAACAATTTCAACCAAATTGTTGAAGCTCCAAGCCAGAAAGACTAATTTTCTACAGAACAGTTTAATTCTCAGTCTGAAAATATGAATTTTCAACAAAAAAAGGTAATTTTCAACAAGTAGTTTACTTTTCTACCACAACAGTTCGAATTTTCAACCTAAGAAGACAAATTATGAACAAAACAGCTGAATTTTCAAAAATGCAAAATTCAATCAAAATGATGAATCTGTAACAAAAAAAAAAAGAATTGTTATCTGTTGAAAATTCAAGAAAAAAACAGCGGCCCTTTTTCGAAAAAATCGAATTTTTTCCAAATTTCTATTTAACGGATTGAAATGTTTATTTAATTAATTCTTATGTGAAATATGTAAATATGACATTTTTAACACTTGTATTTAATATAAAATTAGTTTTTTCTTGAATTTTCTACTGTTGAAAACTCAACTATGAGAAATTAAGGAAAATTAAAACTTGAATTTTGAATTGTTGGGCATCGAAGAAAATTTAAAATCAAAATCAATTCAGAATTAAGACAGTTGAATTTTAAACCAAAAAGACGAATTTTTAACGAAAATGGATGACTTTTTTTACAAAATTGTAAGATTTTCAAAAGCAAAAGAATAAATTCTCAACCAAATAATAAGATTTTTTAATTTTAACCAGAAGAGATGAATTTCAAAACCAAAAAGGCGAAATTCAACTAAAATGATGTATTTTTAACCAAGAAAATGAATTGTTAACTGTTGAAAATCAAAAGAAGGGCGACTCGTTTTCGAAAAAATCTACTTTTTTGCACATTTTTATCTTATGGATTGAAATGTTTATTCATTATATTTTCTTGTGAAATTATGTGAATATAATATTTATAACACTTGTTTTTACTATAAAATTCGCCTCTGCCTCGAATTTTCAACTATTAAAAATTCAACCCTTGAAAATCGAAGAAAATTTTAAATTGAAAACTAAATAGTTGAATTTTAAATTTAGGGAATTTCAAAGGATTAGTGTTGTTGTTTTAGTGGAATAATGAGACACTAACTTGAATAAACATGTTTATTATAGCCTCTATTTGAAACAAAGCGAAGCGTCGTGCACAGCAAAAACTCTGAATATCTAGATCAAAGTATCGAACGGCAAGTTAGTCACATGATCAAAAGTAAATCGATATTGAAATATGGCGCACAATGGCGCGTAAGATTAAACCCGCGGTGTTACCTAAAATACGACAGTTACAACAAATATATTTTTTTACAATTTCCCAATTAGAGGTTCAAAAGTTGACAAATCAAAATTTTCGGATTTTAAAAATTACAAATATCTAAAATTTGCTTTCTAAAATTAAAAATATATTATACTGTGTATGTGTCTCGTAAACTGTACGTGATACGTAAAAACAGATAGCATTTCTAGATTTACTCTCAGGGAAGTACTGTATATAAATATATAGGTTGTCACATATAAATATATGCATTTAAACAAATCAATAATAATTTTTAAAATGTTAGAAGGGATTAGTCTTATGAAGCTTTTTCGACAGCGAATCCTTTAATATTCTGTCTGTCGTACTTCGTTATCCTCAAGGTTCGACTGCCATAAATTATGTCGTAAAAAAAGACCCAAATCTTTCAAATTATCTCCAGTGACGAAATCATTCAAATCAAGCCTGCAAATAGCTCGAAACAGGCCTGACTTTTTTTCCACAAAATATTTAGAGATTTTCTTTCGGTCGGAAATCGAATCTCTTAATCAATTTCACTTTTACAAAAAGTCTCATCAACAGGCCGACAAAGATTTACTTCTTTTTGTGCCCAAATACATATTTAATTTGATTTGATGCCCTACAAACGAATCCGTTGTTCAAGTTTCTCCCATACATCAGGATTCCAAGATATCCTAATCTAAAAGTGCAAAAATGGCCCTTTCTAGCCATGTTTAAAACAACACAACATGAGCAACGATTTTTTTTGCTTAAACCTGCTTACGCCATATTTTGGTACTCCCTTTTACCTTTCATTTCCAGTTTGAATCACCTCGAACTCAGTTTTTTCCTTTGTGATATGGCACATTAACCGTTTCTTCGCCTTTTTTGCTCGTTCTTTAGTGTGAGACTGAAATGGTTAATGTGCCATATCTTGGAGAAAAAAAATTGATTGGGGATGCTCCAAAATAGAAATGAAAAGCTAAAAAAGAGTACTAAATGATAGCGTAAGCAGCTTCAAGAAAAAAATAGCTGCTTGTGTTATATTATTTCAAATATATCTGAAAATGGTCATTTTTCACATTTATATCAGGATATCTCAAAATCCTGACGTATAGAAAAGATTTGGACAACGGATTCGTTTGCAGGATATCAAATCCCTTCGGGGTCACCTAGTTCGGTCTTTGGATACAAATTTTTTCGGCTTGTGTTATAGAGATGGCATTAAATAATTTAAAAGCATAAAAATATCAGACTTAACTTTGCAAGATCATAATTGTAGGTCAAACAAGACCTAAACCTAAGCCTAAAACTAAAACCTGAAGTAGCCCTAGTTTAGAATTTAGACCTAAGAACCCTTTCCTTGGAATACTAAACCGATTCAATAAAGCCGGAAACCTGTGTTCCAGCCGAAGACCTGAGCATCAAAGGCTTAAAGTGGGCAGCAGCCTGGCAAAGATGGAGTGCCGTGCCTTCTATCCTGTGGCGATCCGGAACCGGATTAGGAAAAGATCACGGGTCAGCTTCTTCCTCTCCCGAGGGGTTCAGCTGTCCAGCATGTGGCAGAGTCTACAAGCTGAAAAGCAGCCTTCGGAATCATCAAAAATGGGAATGTGGAAAAGATCCCCAATTTCAGTGCCCTCATTGCGTATATAAGGCAAAACAGAAAATGCATATTGCACGTCACATGGAACGGATGCACAAAGAGAAGATTTACAAACAGGAAATGGTCTAGGTATAGGAGCTCTTCGAATTTTAGTTATGAACGAACAAAAAAAGAGCGGAGAAGAAGGAATTCCAATTTTTTGGGATTGTCCTCCTTCATTTCAGTCACTCATCGCTCTTTTTGCCTTATCCAGACCTCAAAAGTCCTTAGAGACGACTCTCAAGGTATCAGTGAAGAATATACAAATGCGAAGAGAAGAAGAAGAAAAAGAAGGAAGAACATCGCTGCGAAGTTGTAGCGTTTTGATCGATGTATTTTCCAAATGTCTTATATTATTATTTTATTTTCATTTTTACATTGTATTTTTACGCATTGAGGCACCGATGATACGAGAGAATGGGTCAATCTCTCGCTCGGGGTGCACCACTATTTTTTAATTATTTTTCTTTTAGGGATCAGAGGAATTATTTTAATTAAAATATTAATAAAAATGTTATTAAGAACTAGCACGATGACTTCGTAGGAAGATTTTCAAAATGAGGAGCTTGGTTCTACAAGAATCGAGAGGTGATTAGTGAATGTGTCTGTGATAAATAGAGCAGAAGAATGTGAAATGATTGTAGTTTTTTAAAGAGAGGAGTAATTGTTATTTATGTTATTTTCGGTGCTTAGATGTTTAGTGTAACTATCCCGGTTATATGATCTAGTTTAAAAACCAAATTTAATAGTAGCCATCGTTTTATCGAAGAGGCTTAGGTAGTATTGAATCAAAAGAAAGGAGCCATGCTTGTAGCGATATATCAAAATTTTTTGGAATCTCATTTTTTTGCAACGGTAGAAAGTGAAGTCATCGTGCCTCTATTGATTTTTTTAGGATGTTAATTTTGGGAGTGGAAAATATAAAAGCAGGATGGCCCCGAGCCAGATTTAAGGCCACCGTTAAATCGGAGCTCTTCCATAGCAACCATTCTGGTCACACTGGTTCCATATTTTTAAATGGACGTCGCCGTGCACGTGTCGTCCACCGGGGACATAAAAATGAAGATATTCCCACGAAAACCAATATAATATAGCTTGCAAGTTTCCCGCGTCGGTCCAACTATTGCGACTCTTTCTTAATAAATATTCGATAAAAACTTCATTCCAACGTGAACTCAGTGAAAATAGGAATATTTTCCTATCCGTAGTTTCTTATCTTTAGCTTATCCTAGCCACCAAGAAGTAGATTTATGTGGTCCTTCACCACGTAACCCGAGTCAGAATATTATTTTCTAACAACATTAAATTTATGTTCAAAATTTCGACGTGGCCAAATGACAAGGTTCTATCTTGAAACATACCTAGGAAGTGCCGAGGTAGCATTTCTCAATTCACACTCCTTGAGATAGACTTTGAGTTATGTGGACACGTCTGCGAGTACAATAGTATATTGTGTATCAAGGGCGTAAAGTTGGCAGTTCTCACGATTGGAATTGTCAATTGTTCTTCCATGATGCACACGATATTTTGTACGCATGACCTGCATCTGAAGATTGCCTTTAAGGGCATGTGAAGCGGGTGCAAAAAGCTACTTTGCACTCGCTTCGCCTCCCTTCTCTTCGTAGTCCTTTGTCTCTCTCTTCGTCTATTTGTCTCCACTTTACATGCACGAAAAGGCATACTTTCGGTGCAGGTTGAACAAAGATTATATTTTGTTATATCCCAAATTTCACTTGGATAAAAAAGGCTGAATCAATTAAATTCAGCCGAGCTTTTGCGATTCTCAGACTGTCAAGTATTGCTGCTGATTTCCATATAATGCATTTATATTTATGTATTGAAAAGACTTTTCTTAAGTTTCCTTAATAATATATTATTACGCTGTAATAGTATTATATCCCATGATACTTTTCCCTATAAAGTAAGCAATTTTTTTTTATATGAGTGCGTATGAATCTTGTGCGTTTGCTTCACTGAAATTCGCAAAGTTGGAACCATCAATCTGATAAAAGTGCCAAGAGCAGAGTGCAGTATTGACTTTATTCTAGTGTTCTTATCGCTATTTTTATACTTTTTTTCTTAGTTTAGACAGTGAATCAAAAGCGAGGTATATTGTGGGACTGCACATTTATTATATTTTGCTAACTAGCCTTAAATGCAAATACCTTTAATAATTATAATTATAAATATAATTAAAAAGAGTTCCCATTGCACACTGAATACTGATACTCCTAGGCTCTCTGGCATTCGTCCCATATTCCTACGCCACGCCATTCGCGTGCCACGGCCGTCCAGTTTTCCATACAGTAAACAATATTTATGAAACAAGCTAAAGTATAATATTATTATTATAATATTATAATCTACTCATTACTGTAGGAAACAGCCCAAAGTTGAGCGATGCGATAGGTTTAATTTGCGAGGAATAAATTACCTATTTAAGTTTACCTCATCTTTTCATAATATTAATTTGATGGAAATGTTACTCACTGTGAAATTAAAGATTTAAAAAATCTGGGATGAGGAATATATTGTGAATTGATGATATCGTCATATAGCGTAACTCAAGGGGTTATTATTTTTGAATTGAATTATCGTTGAACGATCATGAGATTAAAAATATGATAAACCCCACACAAAATTGATTCTGGATGACACTAAAAGAAATAAAGAATTTTCATCAAATTACTGAATTGCTTGAATGTCATTTTTAATTGACTTTTTGAAATAAAATTAAAATATTCATTATGGAATAAAATGTGGTGAAAGTTCTTCATTTTATTGTGTGTGATAATGAAACGGTAACTCCACAAGAAAGTCGAACTCTTAAAAGTGTTTAAGGTCCTCCGTAGATTATAACAGAATGATGAAACAAATAACATAAACAGTAATGACTCTGAAGTTGATTATGATAAACGTCGGTAGCGATAAGGTTAATCGATAATGCATCCTTTGATCGACTCAGTATATAATTATACATATATAAATATTATTTAGTTATTATTCGATGACATAATAATACTATGTGCCTCTCGAGGCCTGAATGCATGATGGTTACCGAGTTTATGGGGTACTGTAAGCTTTTGAGAATTACGGGGAAAATTAGTAAAGTCTTATTCGCTAATTGTCGCCATCGTGAGAACAGAGATTGCACCGCCCTTGATGACAAGATGGAAAAAGATGTTTAGTTTGGAAAAGACGGTTTTGTTTGGGTAAACATCTTTTTCGAATCATTGCCGTTTTCAGAAGCAAAAATCAAATTCAATCAGCTAACTTTTTTCATATCAGGAAAATTAAGAATCTATTTTGGTTTTGTGCAAGCAATAGCCAGGGTATTGATGGAGTCGGAAAATCGGACTGCACTTTAGTGCTAACGATTTTTGGTTTAAAAAATTATAGATTAAATCTCGGATTATATAAAAATGTCGAAATTTTTCTAGACATTTCAGTTGAAGGTTATTTATTAGAGTGGAGTGTAAATGCTGAAATCTATCAGCAAAAAAAAGTTGTGGTTTGGCATCGTACAGAGGTAAAGAGTCCGTTTTTAGAGTTTCGTAGCCCTGGGCAAAAACCCTTATGATTTTATCCGGGTGTCCGTCCGTCGTATAAAAAAGTGAGAGTGAGAGGAAATGAGGAAAACTAAGGAAGGGGTTAATTTTTGCATTTATACAAAACGTTTTTAAAAATTTCAGTAGAAAACGAGAGGCAGAAGACATAAACCGATCTAAATAAAAAATAAGGGGTTTTTGATCTTCTACAAGGGCAACATTTTCCCTATATTAGAGGTTTGTGGTATGAAATTAGTTTCATTCGCTTCACTCTACTAGTTACTGATAACAACTTTTTATGTTCTAATTCTAATCCAATTGACTTTATATATATATTGTTTTTAATGGCAATGATTCGTTAAAGAGGATCAGTGTCAATGATTTCCTGTAATGAAATGAAAAACTCTCGTTTCTGAAAGTTTAACTGGGCTTGATTAGGCAGAATAGAATTTTCGAGTGTGTTTGACTCCACCAAAAATGATGACAAAAACGAAAAAAAAAACAAAAAAAAAAGTGTTGCGCATATATGAAAAGAGAAGCAACAAAAAGTATCGAGGACCATGTGAAATGATATCTTCTCTTCCGCGAAAAATGGGCCATTCGAATGTTATTCTTCAAATACACGTGCCTTCGAAACTTGTTACGAGATATTGAGGTCTAATCGTTATAAGAGATTGATGCTTAGAAAAGCAAGATATAGATACATTTTTAGAATTTGAAATTACGCAGTTCTCGGCCGAATAAAAGGGGGCACAAAATTTGAAAAAAGTTTTGGGAATTGTAAAAGTGACATATCTGCCGTTATACAAATTGCCTATGATAAAAGCCATATCACAGAAGTATATAGTTTACCGGAGCTATTATATTATTATAATGTACGTGACGTTCTATTTTTTAATTATTGGTTTTCTTTTTTGAATTATTGGATTATAATGAGTCTTATGCGCGTAATCTGGCTTATTAGTTACGATAATTAGATTGGTTATAAATTAATAATAATACGGTGCAGCGTGGATTTGTAATAATGTCGATGATAACACATATTGGGTTCAGGTGTCGGATTGGCGGAATGGGAAGACTCTAACAGAACGTTAAAATTGAATAAAAAAATCCGGATATCAAAAAAAAGGTTTAAAAGAATGAGAAATTAATGCAAAAAGGTGATAAAAATCTCGATACATCGCTTATTTCTGTACTGTTATCTATGTATTTTGTATGCGAGATTCGTCAAATTATACTCGTATACTTTTTATTGTTCTTAAATCTTTTTTGAAAATTGATTTGGTTATATAATGGATTAGATATGATCATTATACATTTCTCTTTATGAATTAGGCGTAATTCAAATTTTTAATACTATATTTTTACGAATGAAAATCGTTAGTTATACTCGACGTAATATAACATAAAAATGCGTAGAATCTTATTTTGCTAGTGTTTGCCTCAAAACACACCGTGCAACGTGATATTTAAATGCTAAATTTATATCGTTCTTCGAAATTTCAAGAGACTTTAAAATTATTAAGGAAAGTGGAAATTATGGAAAAAAGAAGGTGATATAGGAAAAAAGATATTTGTAGTGAGAGGAAAGGACGCGAAAGTTACAATGCCATCCGCAATTGTTTAGAAAATAGAAAGTTTTATTTTTTGTATGATATATAATAATTTTTTGAATATATTGTAAAAGAAAGAAGGTTGAGATTTGTGGAAAAAATCAAGGAAAAAAGAAGGTATTGTAGGGAGCGAATGGTATTTTTTTTTAAATGTATTGCAAAGTTTTCTTAGACTTGTGTACCACTTTTGGCCGTAGGTTTGTCGACGATGAAGAACAAATATAAGTGAGAAAGGATCGGAATGAAAGTTTTACCAAAAAGATGTTATTTTTTTTGGTAATAATGTATAAACGATTAAAATACAAGGAAAAGGGAATGTGAGAAATGTTTCGGCTATGACGCATAGAAGAGGCAATAGATATTTTTTTTCGAGTCTTTCTCTGAGATTCATGAACGCTGAAGAGGTTTTCAAAAATGTCACTTTTTGACCAATGTCTAAAAATGACGTTGGTATGTATTGTCATACTTAAACCATGGCCTGGTTTTAAACCGCCGAAAACTTAATTCTTAAGCTTTAGGTTTTATAACAAAGAATTCATTCTCATTACTGCTTAGCGTATTTATAAGTTTTATGGTTTGATTATTGCTGTTGTAAATTGTGATCCGTTTCAATTATTTGGATCTAGAATAAAATTTTGCCTCTTTAGTAATCTAGAATGTGCCTGTATACGAAAATCTAAACCCAAATATTAATTTGTTTCCACAACTTACGTCGAGTGTATTTAGATAAGTGGCCTAGCCACGGTCGTTAGGAAACTTGCAATTAGTAAGTTATTTTTGGGGAGGTGCGTTCTTTAAAATAAAAAATTGTGGATTTCACCCACCGATCCGTAAATGAGAGAAAATTATTTCCGGAAAATAAGGAAATTTTTTAGAAATAAAAACTGTTAATAAAACGAGTAGATTTTCGAAATGTGAGAGCCTTGTGTCAAGTGCCTTCTGTTGCGAATTAGATTTTAGGCTAGAACAGAGGCGCTGGTCGCGTCCAGTTGCGAA
Organism: Melikaiella ostensackeni; assembly: GCA_032362435.1. Classification (NCBI taxonomy): domain Eukaryota; kingdom Metazoa; phylum Arthropoda; class Insecta; order Hymenoptera; family Cynipidae; genus Melikaiella; species Melikaiella ostensackeni. The sequence continues at coordinate 9,292 of JAUMHM010021207.1, forward strand.
TGACTTTTTAAAATTGTATTTATCACATCGCAATGGGTGACGCAGAAGTACTGAAAAGATTTAAAATTAAAATCAACCGGGAAAGAATCCCTCTAGGATGGGCGCAAAAAATAATAAAAAGTGCAATTCTTATTTGTTTCATTTCTCGAATGGCTTTGAGAATTTGTTAATCTTGTTTGTTTTGCCGGTAGATCCGGTAATTTTTGGCGAAGTTGTATGATTTTTTATCTTGTCGTCAAGAAAGGAAGTCCGAAAGTGATTATAATTAAATAATTATTTCTATGTCCGTTGAGAGGGATTTTTTAATTTTTTCAGTCCTCTAATGTGATTCTTAAAATGATCCGTACTTCTGCCCCACTCGAAATATTTTTCAAGACCAGTGATATATTTTTGTTATTAGAATTGATTTATCACACCGAGAAAAACATAAACGAACTCAACTGCTTTATATACTGCCACTTATGTGCTAAGGCCGTACATATTTTCTGTATCATTTTAATATCCGTGTAGTAGCCTTCTGTAAGATTTCATAAATTTTTTACAAAGTAACTTATGTAACGAGTGAGCCTATTTTTATTTATATTCCTGTTTTAGTAACTTGTTCCTGTGTTATTTTTAGGATTGTCAGCTTATTTTAATTTTTATTTGAGATTTTACCTCGCGAATGTTAATCAAGTGTCTTTGACTTGATTTAATAAGCACGATACTCTTAGTACAAGCCCATTCATCACTCAAATGTACAGAATATTAGTAATGATAAATCGAATAACTTCCGCTCAGCGCCTCGTATACATTAAAAAAAATTTGTAATCATAATTTTTTCGCCATGTATTTGCCAACGAATGATTATTTTTTGTCCTCATTTATACATAAATATTACATAGAAAACGATTGTAATCTACACTAGACGAATAATTATAATCTTTCTAGGTCAGTTTGCTTTTTGTGATGGAGATATATACTCATGAAATGAGAGATGTCGGATAAATATTAGTCTTACTTAAAATATTGAAGATAGAAACGTCTTCCCATCATGCCTCTAGCAATTGAATTGCTGGTTTTCATATTTAGATTATCAAAATTTTATGTAGGACTGACCATTCCATTCTTATTCAGAAATTTTATTGTTTCCCGACGCATCGTGTATTTCGATTTTCAAACATTTCTAAATAGCTGTTTCATGATTTAAAAAAATCTATTTGTAGTGGCTTTGTATTCAATTTATAGCAAAATAAAGTCTATAAATGCGAATTTCCCTTGCCAAATGAATCATATCCTTTGAAAGAAAAGTATTGTTAAAATTAATTTCTTTTTGAGCTTAACGTTAATTTTTTTATTATTGAAGGAATAATTTTGGCAATATTTTTGCGAAAATAGTTTTTATTTCAATGAGTTATTTTCAGTGAGGCTGTTGGGTAAAGTATGAATGCTTTAGTACATTTTGTAATCAATATTTTTTTACAGAACAAGGAATCTGGAATAAATTAGTCAACTTTTCCTCATACTGATTGATTAATTTTTTTAGATATTCCGGACTCTCAGTGGCAGCGAAAAAGAGAAACAAGATTGGAGATTTTAATTGTTATTGAGGAAGAAATTCAAGAATGAAGAAAATTATAATAATGTTAAAAGTCTACTTTGAAAATAAGAGGGTTTAGTTTCAACTTTAATGATAGCAGATGAATAATAAAGAGAAAATATAAGGTACGCTCTCAAATTTCTCCTTTGATAAATAATTCTTTAGAAATAGATGAAAAATTTCCTTGCTTCCTCGAAAAATTGATTAGAAAAAGATTCTGCAATCACTATAATTCTACTTTTATCCCATCGATTTTTTTTCAAATTTACGCAGTTTGCTGTAAAACCCTTGTTGAAGCCCCAACTCCTAATTGCTTTTTTTTCATGGTTTTCCGAATTATTTGATCGATTTTAATTTTCTTTTTAAATTCGTTCATGGAGACTTCAGTTTGAAGAAAAATTCTATTATAGTTAACAAACAAAAATAGACTCGTCAAATTTTTAATTTTTCTCTAAAAAAACTTGTTCAGCGATTTTAAAATTGAATAATGCATGCTCATGTTTTCAGAAAGTTAGTCATGAGTTGGATTAATTACTAACTTTTTGTTATATTTTATTATATAATTGATTTATTACACTTCAAATAATATAAAAGTAAATATTGTGTGTTTTTAGAAGCTTCTTGTATTAGCATTAGGGTCTTATGAGTATGTGTGATTACATGCAGTAAATTTTATAAACTATAAATTTGTCAAATGTTTCGGCCTCAGATAGGGGCCCTTTTTAGTGACAGATGTGTACTTAATAAATCCAGAATAAATTTAATCTTTCAGTTCCAAGTACGAGAGAAACCCTGAGGCCCACATCAATCATCGCCATATGGATGTCCAATCACAATCGAGTACCATGATTAATCAGCGAGCCTGAAACAGATTATCGAATCTGGATAGAAGCTCGAGTAATCTTTGAATAAAGTGAGAGCAGTTTCAGACTTGCTGGTTCAAATCAATGGGAATTATTTAGTTTAAAATATTTTTAAATATATCTTAGTCTAAAGGATATTGTGTTTATCAGGCCTGCCCAGCGAGGGAAAAAATCCGTGAACACAGATGTGATACCATCCCTACCATGCTTCTTGCTCAGCGAGAATCACGACTACTCCATTCTTTCGAGCTGTTAAGCTCATGGGTGGAGGAAGCGCAACATCTGCTTTCACCAGATTTTTTCTTCGCTGGTCAGGTCTGCTCGGTATGGTAGATGTTACAATGGAGTATGGTGAAGATTACAATTCAGTAGTTACAAGGAATCTGTATTATCATCGAGGCTGATAACAGTCAATTATAGGTGATTTTTTCACAGCACCATGAAACAGAAATCAGCTGTATCGATCTAAGATTAACCCCTGAAATTCAGAAATATTATCTTCATTCCAGGCTAGATGGAGTTATGAATTTACTTTTGAAAAATTATCTATGAAAAAAGTTCTTCTTTTGCTCCACTGGGAAACGAACCTCGGATTGCCGGTCGGTTGCGAAAGAGGATCTTTTTTCACAGATAATTTTTCAAAAATATCCAATAGTTCACCATTTGTGAAATGTACGATACTGGACACTATTTTCATTTATTATGTTTTTAAAAACCAAATTTTATATCGACTTTGAACTAATTTTTCTGTACGAAGAGTACTTATTTTGTGAGAGGTTCTTCTTTTTCGGATGTAAAGGGAAAATCTTTAGGATAGTGCGAGTTTCCCATTATTAGCAGACATAGTTCACTGTTTATCCTTGTATTTTGCTCGAAATCATTTTTTCTTTAAGTTTTGGTAATTTTATTTTCTACCATAGAAACATTTTATTTTTGAGCGACTAAAAGGAAAAGAATTATTATAAATAAAACTTAATTATAATATTTAAATATGCAATTTCAATTAACAGTAGTTCATTTTATTCCATTAAAGATTCTATACAATTGTGTGCGTTACGTTTATATTAATTATAATTCAAGAAATTATTTAAATAAGATAATATTCATAAAAACGAAACGAATAGGATTGTAATATTTTTTTAAGAATAAAATGAGCTATCATATATTTACATCGCATAAAAATGACGATTTTTTTCCTAAATCTAAAATGAAGGAACAAACACAAAAATCTGAATAACCATTTTCAAGTAAATAATTAAGATCCAAACTATTTTTTTATTCTAATTTTGCTTTAGATTCGTGCTCAAACATTCATATAAAGTAACTGTGGAACTGTTTTTCATAATTTTAGAATTCAGTACTTGATTAATTTTGAGCTTCACTGTACGTAGTAAACGTCCTCAAAAAAAAAAAAAAAAAAAAAAAAACAGACCGAATACCGTAACAGTCACGTATTTTTCCATTTCAGTGAACAAAACTCTTTTCCTGACACAGAAATTCACATTCTTTAAAAATCTGATGAGAAAATTGAAAACTTTTAAATATATACAAATTTTAACTGTTTTTTTTTAACCAAACTGGCCTCATTTCTGAGTATTTAAATCAAAATTTGTCTGTAAAAATTATTTTGAGCACAAGATTCAAGTCTTATACGAGGTTTTTTTTAAATTCTATTAAGACCTAGAAACTACCCAGGTGGAAAAATTATACATAGTTTATACATAGTGGGAAATATTATACATAACGTTCATTTGTTTTATATATTATTTGTATAAAACAAATGAAAGTTATACATAATTTTTCAACTATATATTATACATCAGCGTAGGTAGATATAATAATATTTACAATAATATATTTGTGTACCTATAACTATAACTTACATAAATATTTGTTGAAAATTCAGGAAGGTGACATTGAACAATTATATTTTGTAATTTGCCCATTGGTTTTTCTTGACAGAATCCTTGAATCTTTGTTTTTTTTTTAAAATCGTTGAATGATTCAAGAACGATCTGCTTCTCCTTTATTCAGAAAACTTTCGAGGAAAAACAAAAGTTCTGAAACGTTTGTAACGTTAATATCGAATTTTAAATCCAGTGTTTTTATTCATATGTAGTTTCTTGCTTCATATCTTTCTTATCTTTCATATTTTTCTTTATTCTATTTTTCAGCCTGCCGAAAATCTTCAGTCCGACTTGTATTTTTTGGAAGTTCAAACCGAATACAGAGAACTCTACAAAATTTCATGAAAAGTCGATTTTGAATAATAATTTTTATTAGGTTTTTTGAATTTGCATTATAATTTTGGCTGGCCTAGGTTCGTACTAAGCAACTAGACCCATGGCAGTTTGTTACTTTTATACTGTGAAAACTAACAATTAGTTTTGTCTTTAAAGATATACTTTTTGTTGATAATCATTAGATAATTCATTTTAGTGCATTAATTAATCCAAAGAATAGCCAAACTTGGAATATAATGATATTTCATTTGCAGTGAAAATGAATGTTTTAGGCTACATATGAGTGATTTCAAAAGCCAAAGATTGTGGATTTGAATCGCTGTGACAATATTTTACAATTCGACTTTCTGCCTTAGATTCAAGCTCTTAAAACACTTTTGTAGAATGATACGTAGCGATTAATTACGAAGCAGTACTGAAAATAGAAGTTTTTTGTTAAAACGAAGACATGTTCACACAAAAAACAAAAATTCTTCGAGTAAAACAACCAAATGAGACTCAAATTAAAATTTTTTTTTTCAGTTTTATACAGAGGGTTGGCCGCTTTGTAAACTATTAAAAAAATAGGGTGCCCCCATTTGGCACGAGGCTAGTGTTTGTTAAGTCTCGATACTAACAATAAGATATAAAAATCAAGAAGAAATAGATATGATTATTCCGATGACGCGAAGGGACCTCAGAAATAATTCATTCTCACAAACTACAGGGAAACAAATCGAAATATTATACAAGGTTTTCGACTTTTTATCTCTTCAAACTGAAACTGCATAATTAAATCAAAAAAGAAGACAAACTCATCAAACACTGCATAATTAATTTTTGCAATAAAATCAATGTTTTATAAGGTCTCCTTGCAAGTTCAATAAAAACCAAGCGACCCAAGTATTTTTGTACCAGACTAGAAGAGGTACATGGAAGTGGGTACTCTGGTAAATTAAAACTAGGCGAATCAAAAAGGTGGTTATAGGAGACCTGCTTGATAAGTTTGGTAAAAAAGTAAGTAAATTTTTTTTTAAAAGTTTGCCTTTGTTTCTCAACGTACTCTTCTTCGAGGCCTACTCACTTAGACCATCGAGAAAGATTTCTCGAAGTCTGCGAAATACGCATTCACAGCATCGATTACTCCTTCATTGGACAAGAATCTCTTCCCACTGAGCCAAGTCTTTACGTTGCGGAACAGAAAGAATTCGCACGGAGTCAAGACTGGAGAATAGGGTGGATGAGGAATCAATTCGAAGCCCATTTCGTATATTTCTGCCATTGCGATTGCGGAGGTGTAAGCCGGTGGGTTATCGAGATAAAACAGCACTTCTTTCTGCGCTCATCGTGGCCGTTCTTTTATAGCTTGGCTTTCAAAGGGTCCAATAATGATGCATAGTGTGTTTCTGTTATAGTTTTACCCTTTTCCAGGTAATCGATGAGGATAATTGCTTGTGAATCCCAAAATACTGTGGCTATCACCCTTTCAGCTGACAAAACAGTCTTCGCTTCCCTTGGCGCACTTTCACCAGACAGTACCCACTGCTTTGACTGCTGCTTCGTCTCGAGTGTATAGTTGTGAATCCAGGTTTCATCCACAGTCTCAAATCAACGCAAAAAGTCCTGCGAATTCCGCATATGTTATAGACTTGTTCAGTGGAGATGCCTACAGTCTTAGAAATCTCACGCACCTTGATTCAGTGATCTTGCATAACGATATGATGTATTTTTTCCACCATATTCGATGTGGAGACCTTGATCGGGTGTCCGGAGCGCGTTTCATCTTTAGTTCTGGTTCGGCCATGTTTAAATTTGTTTATGAAAAAAAAACGGTTTTCAATGAAAGAGAAGACTCCCAGTGAACTTCGTCTAACTCGGCTTTGATCAGCGCGGCCGTCCAATTTTTGAAACAAAAATGTTTTATCACTGCACGGAAATCTTCTGTCTCCATTTTTTCGTAAATTACTGACACACTCACTTCAAATGTATGCCAAATGCAAACTAAGCGTCGGTTTTGGTTGAAGTTTAGTAGGGGTTGGTTCGAAGAGTGTTATTTCTTGGCCATATACTACAAAACTCATTTCGGCGCCATCTAGTGGGAAACTTACCTTACTTATCAAACGATCCTCATAGAGTGGCTAGAATGTATCATTAGACACTCTTTGGAGGTTGTTGTTTGCTTAAAAGAAGTATAAAATCCGAAGTTCTCTTGATAAGTCGACAGTTTTTACATTATTGAAATTGCGCTATTATTATATTTAGTATAAAAGGAATCAAACGTCTCAATGCAACGAAATCGCATTTTCTTATGTTAATTTGACTGAAATTCATTTGATCTAATTCCCTTTTTTACGAATGATCATTTTCAGTCATTTCCATTTGCCCTAATTTTAATTTTTCCGTATTACTATTTAGGCTATTTCGCACAATTTTTTTCTGAATTACTTTATTCCCTGATTTTTAAATTTCCGAATTGTCACTTGTAATTTTTGTTATACCGAATTCAAAATTACCCTAATTTTAATTTTTTTAAATCATCATTTTACATCATTTTCATTCTTCCGAATAGCATGGCATTATGGCTAATGAGGAAAAATAACATTGTGCCAAAATAGGGTGAATATTAATTCGAAAAATTCGAAATTTGGGTAAATTATTATTCAGCCGAGATCGTGGTAATCATTATAAGAAAAAAATTTGGCCGAAAAGAATGTCACTGAAACAAGGATGCAGAAACGTCATTAATGACCTATTATTGGATCCTTCAAAAGTCCTTCTTCCACTTTTTCACATCAAGTTGGGTCTAATGAAACAATTTATAAAAGCACCGAACAAAGAAGG